>CM074727.1:147238375-147303375 GCA_037306005.1 Rhinophrynus dorsalis
GTCACTAAGCAGAGATGTCTGGATCATCAGACACTAGGAGAACTGCAAACCAGGTGCCGAATCTAAGAGGCTAAGCAGGAAGTCTGGGTAGGCTAAGTTCGATGGAAAGAGATCATCACAGAGTTGGATAGGGGATATTCCTACATAGTCAAAGAACAGACCAGAGTCAGGGAGGGTTGAAGTCTGTCAATCCTAGCAGGGGGTTAGGTTAGTAGCCGCACAGAACTGAACAACTAAGTGATCAAGGGAAGATAGAATTGTGTTTATAGTTGTGGAGTGCGTGTGACTGCTTGTGCTCAGTCGCCAAAAACATAACGGATTATGTGTCCACCCTCCCTTAAGGACACACTGTGGGTGACAGTAATGAAATAAATGAATGAAAGAACAAATCCATGGGTGGAAAAAGGTGGGTTCCCAGAAACGCTCTTTAGGACTATAGCCTCTTTATTAGATCATATCCTGGAGAGGATACCAGTGGAAGTTTGAATCCAGAAAAAACTTGACCTCAAATTCCTGTTGACCATTACCAAGTACCAAAAGTCTAGGAGCCAAAAACTTACCAGGAATGCAGTTCAGAACCACTGGTTTTAACATACACATGGAACAATGGATGGATAAGAGATGAATTACATATTCTTCAGTAAGTGACTGCATTACCTTTATGCAGAACTTTGAAAGGACCAGTGAAGCAAACTCCAGCTTCTTTGCAGGAATAGCCAGTTTCAGGTTCTAAGTGTATAATCAAACCTTCTCACCAAACACAAAGATACAGGTTCTCTGTGTCCAGAATGAGGGCCAGAAGCATAATTGTCAAAGAATGCAGTTGGTTAGAAATACTGGGGATGGAAGAAGCGGGAATGGAGAAAGGGGTCAGATGAAAGTCATGGTTGACAAAAAAAAAAAGAGAGAGAGAAAATCTGAATAAAGGAATTTAATGTGATTTATTATAAGCAAATTCTGCCAATGTTATAAAACACGCCCCTGCATCTTATTACATAAAGCATTACTGGTACTGTTCAAGTGGTTGGTCTGCTAATGGAATTTGAATGATGAGGATATTTAAGACAGAGCAGCAATTTCAGATGCAGATGGCAAGTGCTTAAGAGGAGCGAAATGAGCCATCTTGGTTAATCTGTCCACCAGGACAAACAGTCATAAAGGAACAAAATGGAGACATAAAATCATTAGAGACAGAGGACCACAGGCAAGGGTACCAGCTTCCCAACCAGACTAGTATGCTAGCTGTTAAACATGGCATGACATAAGTTGCATAAGAATAGATGCAGTTATTGATGAAAATATCCATGGTGGGCCACCAGAAAGTTCACTGTTCCAACTCTTTTTAGTTCGCTGAATTACAAGATTTCAAGATGAAGCTAAATCCTGCACAAGCTTGAAGACGCCTAGGTATAGTAGGTTTTGAGAAAGTAGTACAGGCTGTCCTGCTGCTCTAGCAGTTAATTAGGTATGCATGGGACAGCAATGCATCTTGCGATATCCCGATTCAGAATGATGCTGAGCTGGTATCGTGTCCTTTGGTGCAGAAACACTTGCAGGGAAAACCTCATCCTTCCCATTATGACTCGCCCATCGGAAAGTTGTATGAAATTGAAACCATGAGCAAAGGAGGGCCTGTCTGGCTTGGTATAAATGAAGCATTTTGTCAGTGTGTAGATATTCAAGGTTTCAATGATCAGTAAAAATGGTGAATGGAAACTGTTCTTTCCAGCAAGTGGCATTCTTCAGAAGTCAAGCTAATGGCCAATATTTCCTGAACACTAACATCATAAAGTCTCTTTGCTGGGGATTTTTTGGTGGAAGGATGCTACATTGCAACAGAACAGCACCCACATCCACTAATAAGACATTTAAGGCAAAGCAGGGAAGCACTGAATGCCATAGGATGGGTGCTTTAGAGAAAAGTATCTTCAGACTGTTAAAATCGTACTTGGGCATCCTCACTCCAGTTAAAGCGAAGCCTGGAACTCAGGAGGTGGGTGAGCAGAGTAACAATTTTAGAGAAGCTCTGACTAAACCAAATATATAAATTGGTAAACAAGAGAAACCATTACAAAGTCTTCTTGTTACTTGGTATAGGCCCACTGGTGATGGCGCACACCACCTTGGAGTCCATGTGGATTATTTGGGTGAAATGATGACTCCCAAACTTTCCAGTGAGGGAGGTCTAAAATATACACTTCTTAGGTTTGAAAGAAACAGAAACCTCACAGCGCTAATTCACATTAACCCATATATTAATTTTACAAATAAAAATTAAGGACCCAAGTGAATAAATATGAATAGCAGCAAGAAGTGTGGGAGTTCTCCAGACTCCCCAACATTAGGCCAAAGCCTAAACAGAAAACCCAAAACAGAAACTCTGCGCTCTTCCATATAAACTACCCAAATGAGAACCTTGTGTAAAGCATATGTCATACCACTTTAATAAATTTTGGGGTCTTCGTTGCATAGATTGGCCAAAGTATGTTTAAGCCCGCCTGTCAAAGTCAAGGCTCCCCAATATCAGGCGAGTGCCTAACTTCTTAGGTTTGGCATATAAACTTTGTAAGCCTAAGCCAGACAGGACTTTTCTTGCACAAAATTGATTTCTCTTAAGGAGGAAGAGATAATAAGAATATCCTACAAATGCACAACCATTAAATGGTCTAGAATTTCCCTGAAAAAAATAATTTACAAGATGTTGGATCATTGCAGGAGCTGTACAGAAGCCAAAGTTTTTCACTTCTTGCCTTCTTGACCCTTATAGCCCCTCGAGTCCAGTTTACTAAATATTTATTTTAGTAAAAATCAGGTGGTCAAAAAAACTCTGGAATAAAGGGGGATGATGACCAGTTCTTCAATGATTATTAATGCACATAGTATAAGCAGTCTCTTACTAAAACCATCCTTCACAAAAAAAAGAAAATACAAACTGTAATTGGAAGTATAGAAGACCAAATGAGACCCTTGTCCAAGCTTTCTTGTGGGTAATCTCACAGGCACTTCAGTTCAGGTTCAGAAGGGGGTAGATGCAACCAAAAGCATTCTTGGACCTTGGAAGAAAATCCATAGGGCAGTCATACATTTGGTGAAGAGGTAAATGGTCCTCCATACTTGTTGAAAACATTAGAAATCTCTGTAAAAGCAGGTCACAAAATTTCTCAGCAAAAAACAGATTGCAAACAAGTTCTTGTTTTTAATCTTGTCAGGATGAGGAAAGCAATTGTGGTGACAGAGGTGAAGTAGACGTGATCTCTGACACAGTCAACCTCAGGATTATAACAGGAAAAAAACAGGCAGAGGGAGAGCAACCACATAAAAATGACAATTGCTAAATTGTAAATATCGTGTATATGTTCTCACATTTAGCAGTTTGACAGGTTAATATATCTTTAAAATAAAAAAAGAAAAAAGTCTTTAAACAGGCCATGGACCCCCTGTTTGGGTGTATTCAGTTTTATATAGATTTTTATAATAGTTTTATGGTCTGATCTGGCCATTAATTTTTTTCCTGGTGCTTTTCAAGTTTCACTATGGGATATAAAGGTGCTTACTTGCATGGTCCTTTGAACAATGGAATTTAAGATCAATTTTTTTTTTCTGTGTGGTTGTCCTCCATCTGCCTGAATTGTAGGCCCAATGCTTGTCAATAACCTGTTACAGAAGCTGGAGCTCTGGACCTTCCTATCATCTGGAGGAGAAAAAAAAGTAACAGGAAGAGGGACCTGTGGTTCTGGTGCCAGGAGAGTAGTCTCCAGACTGGTATCACAACAGGACCCTCAAACGTTAGGTGAAGATGTCCCGGGAGAGCTCATCACCTGGACCTTGTCATGCAGATGAGCCATACCCCTTGAAGATCATACACATACTGCAAAAGGACTTCAAACACTTGGTATTGCTCAGTCTAGGCAAGCCCTCTGAGATCTGTAGGGATGGCTTAGTTGTGGTATAAAGAGATGACTTAAGGATTGGATCCCTATGGCTGGTTACCCAAGGAGAGCAAGAAAAATGGTGAGCAATACCACTGCTACTAGTGGAATACTACATAAGAAAGGAGTCAGCAGCTAGTGTAGTTTTGGTGATGTTCAGCAGAAAAGTAAAGTTGACCCCAAGGTTAGTTGTCTAACTCTAGTTGAGCCAGGACCAAACCAGAATGAATACGCACTCTAAAAGGAGTCTTGGACCAGAGATATCTAGTTCGCCACCCAAAACGAGAAGCATCAAAGTACAATCACAAACCAGGGCTAGTGTGGAACAAACATGAGGTTGGGGCAGGTGGAGTTCAATCGAAGTCACGATTTGGGGCAGGCACAGTTAAAGGGATAATAATGTTTCATAATAAAAGCAGCTCTAATTAATCATCATAGTATTTGGACTTTGGAGAGTGTTATTTCAGTTCTGCCAGAGTTGTAGTTCAGGAGTAATTCAATGACAAAGCGTCCCCCTCCCGCCCCTTTTACTGATGTAACACTGCTCAGCCAAAGCAGAAGGGAGGTACCCAGGTAGACTGCAGAGAGGGACAATCTTCAATTAAGATAAGGGAAAAAGCTGAAAAACTTGTCAAGGGGGGCAGGGCTTTCATATAAAGAAGATTGTCCCCTGCTGTTATCTGTCTGGTCTATGGACTGCATTCCACATCTGAGAAGAGATGGCTTACACTAGGTAAAAGGGGCAGGAGGGGAAACTTTGCTTGTGAATATCTCTTAAACCATAAAGGTTTGAGAGATAATACTTAATATCGTTCTAAATGTTTTTTTAATGCCTACAAAATAAAATAAAGATAAAACGAAGTATTACTATCCCTTTGAATAACTGGCCATATATCAAAGTCAAGCCAAGACAGTAATGGAAAATCTACCCAGGATAACCTGCACTGTAGTGAGAAATTACTTCCCCTTTAAGCACCCTTGTGTCCTCACTCAAGAACGGAGTTGCAAGAAACTATCACCCCAAATAAAGCTACCCCCCCCCCATAAGTGGCCATCTAGCAATAAGCTTGCCAATTGTACTGTTATCCAGAATAATTACTCATAAATCCTACTTGTGCTGAGATTGAAGGCCACGCAACTGTGCAGACATCTTTGCTTAGCAATGCCTGCGCTGTGAGTCCTGATCTCCTCTAGGAGGAGTTGCATGGTACTTTTAGGTACCACCAGGGACTGACGGTGCAGGCCTCTAAAGAGCTGTTGCCTGGCTGTTAGTTTTGGCACAAACAGAATTTCTGAGTAACACGGTAAATATTCTGGATAACACTACCATCAGTAAGCTTGTAGCTAGATGGCTAATTATGGGGACTTTATTTGGTGATGATAGTTCCCATTTAATTGGTTGCAGATCCAGAAGTTTCAACCTAGCAATCACACACTCCAGAACATAAAGCAGGAGGACCATGCTTGCATGTATGCAGAATCTATGGTGCCACGCTCTAAAGGATGCTGACCTCCGCTTATGACACTTGAATGAAGACTTAATGACAAAATTCATAGGGGTTATTAGGATTTTATGGCCATAGTAAAGCAAGTTGAAGGCGATTTTATAAGTGGTGATTTGGTGTTCCTTCAATTGTTAGAGTTGTCTTATTACTTGGTCACTGTAGTGTGAAAGACATTTTATAACTCAGATTTACTTTTTTTTCTACAGCAGTGTTGAACAAAATATGGCCTGCATGCAGATCCAGCTTGCATGTCTTCTATAAATGAGAAATATTTACTTAAAGAGATAGTAATGTTAACATAAGAACAACACTGCATCCATGTAGTGTGTACAGCTGATCAGTGACTTAAGCAATGCTTAATCCGCTCTGCATCGCTGTAATATTATAAATTATCCCCCCCACGCCCCTTATACTTGCGTCATCCTTTGAGCCTCTGAGCTGGAAGCGGATGGCGACGTGAGATAATATTCTTTCAGTATACAGCAAAACCAGCTCTCCTTCGTCAAGAGGGCAGGGGTTTCTGTATACCGAATCACTGCAGACTGTTCCTTGTAGCTCTCTGTCCAGTCAAATGACTGGAGTTGAGACCTATGGGGAGGTGGTCTGGCAGTCTGAAAAGGGGTGTGTGAGTGATGTGATATGATGTAGAGCAAAGTAAGCATCACTTAAAGGGGAACTTTCACCCCAAATAAATCCCACCCCCGCAATAATTGTCCATCTTGTGATTCGTTTACCGATACTATTATCCAGCCTAATTACCGCAATAGTCAGAAATCCTACTTCTGCCAAGACTGACGGCCAGGTAATGGCACTTTAGAGGCATCTGCACACCTGCGCCATCAGTCACTCCTGGTACCGTTAGGTACCATGCAGTGCCTCCTAGGGAAGACCGGGACTGACGGCACAGGCTGGCAGTTGTCTGTAAGCAAAGATGTCTGTGCTGCTGCCTGGCCGTCTGTCTTCGCAGCAGTAGGATTTCTGACTAACACGGTAATTAGGCTGGATAATGGTACTATTGGTAAGCTAATCACTAAATGGCTAATTATTGGGGAAGGACCTTATTTTGGGTGATCCCCTTTAAGTCACTGATCAGTTGTATACACAACAACGTTGCAACCCATCATTGTAATTATGCTAACATTTACTATCCCTTTAAGCTGGAGGGATACTCTGCATCTCAGTTAGGGTTCTTACTTTCTAGCATCACATCATATAGTCAACAGTCAGTACAACCATATGACTCCATGTTGCACAAACCCCACTGGGGTGATGACAGAGAGCTGGAAAAGACGGAAGCCAAGAACAGATAAAATTGAACAATATTAACACTCAGCTTCCCACTCCTACACAAATTCTAACTCTAATGTGGTCCTTAAATAGAGATTTGCCTAGTCCTAGTCTAACGAATCCTTCTGAAGTGTAGATCCTTTCTGCTACTGTGCCAGACTTCTGAGTTTTAGCATTTCAATGTAATAGAATACCAGCTTCCTTTTATATAGCACCTTTGTCCCAGTAGAGCCTTGGAGCTGGCACCAGCTGGTAAATAGCTGTTACTAGTATCCAACTCGGTGGTATTTATTTTATCTATGTTAGAAAAATGAAAGGTCTGGTCTAGAACCTGCCACTCTTGAGGTTTGAGCAGGTACTACAGTTGTTGTATAAAGGCAAATGAGCTTTCCAAGAATTGTTTCCTACCTAATCCTGTCCCACTTTCCTCTCCCAGATGAACTTGGTGTCCTGCTTACTAGTGCTGGTTTAGAAAAGGTGCAGAACATAGTGGATCGTCGGCTGCAGGTAAATCGAGGGAAGCAACTGACTATGTACCGTGTGTGGATCCAGTGCAAATACCGCAAGCCACACAACACCAATCCTCAGACCACGTGATCCCCGCTGTCCCTCTGAACCATTCTGTGGAGCATAAACCGGAGTGAGCTGCTACTAGGCACAGAAGATATGGTCTGTATCAGAGGCAGGCAAACTTGGGCTTTCCAGCTGTTGGAGACTACAACCCTCATCCTCCCCATCCAGCTTGTGATAGGTAGTTGTAGTCTCCAACAGCTGGAGAACCATAGGTTGCCTGCCCCTGGACTATATGTTGAAAACCGTTGAACGATTTAAATCACCAGACTGTCCACCACCATAATCTTCATCGTTGTGCCAAATAAAGCCCCTACCATCAAGAACCAAGAAGCGGATTTTAATCGTTTTTATATATTATATGGAGACTTTGAAATCGCACAAACAAGACTGACTGTGCATTTAGGGACATATGCACAAAGAAAGTGGAACAACTGCACCTTGAAACAAATCCCCACTGATTTTAAATCAAGCTTTTATCCCCATGGAATGCTAGAGAGTTATCCAACTCGTTGCCTCTTAATAGGGTGCAGACCCTTCTGCTATTCAAGTGGGTTAATGGGGAACATTCACATCCCCCAAAAATTGTGAGCATTGTTTTTAATCGCTAAAACAATATTAGCAATGGGTTTATTTATTTATTTTTTACACCTGCCTACGAGTGGAGATATTAATCCTTAAAGTGTGCCACTTATTCATTCTGTGGCACCCTGTATGTGCAGGACTTCCCACCTCCCTCTCGGCAGCCCCAGGGAGTGCGTTCATGCTTCCCTTCAGAGCTGTATTTTTGTGGGCTAATGTTACAACAAGCTCCATTTACCATGTTACTTATCCTCAGTAGCATGTTAAATGGAGCTTGTAATGATAGCCCACAAGAATACAGCTCTGAAGGGAAGCGTGAACGCGGTACCTGGGGCAGCTGGGAGGGAGGTGGGAAGTCCTGCGGCTTCATGCCGCACATACAGGGTACCGCAGAATGCAGAAGTGGCACATTTTAAGGATTAATATCTCCACTTGTAGGTAGGCATAAAACAAAAAACAAAAAAAAAACAGTGCTAATATTGCTTTAGTGATTAAAAACAATGCTCACATTTTTTTGGGATGTGAATGTTCCCCTTTAAAGGGATAGTAATGTTTGAAATAAACTAGATCGTCAAGTCTTTATAATAATAAATGTAACACAATGCACTATATTAACCAACTTACATTTCTGTAGTTCATAAGATATTAAATGTAGAAGGATCCCCCTTCTGGCCGCCTCACACTGAATCTGCAGTCTGGTTGTGGGACCAGGCAGACGTGGCGAGGGACAAACTTCAGCGAGTAAGTATAAGGAAAACCCTTCACCCCTTAACGAAGGAGAACAGGATTTTCCTTTGCTTACTGAAGATTGTCCCTTGCGTCATCCATCCGGACCAGACTGCATTCTGTGGGAGGCGGCCAAAAGGGGCGGGAGGATGATCCTTCTACATTTAAAATCTTATGAACTACAGAAATGTAAGCTGATTAAAATAGCACATTGTATAACATTTATTATAAAGAAGACTCCGCCATCTAGTTTATTGCCAAGATGTCTATCCCTTTTAACTCTCTGAGAGCCAGAGGGGTACGCAAAGCATTGCTTTGCAATGTGTTGCATACCCCCTGTCTCTCAAAGGGTTAAAGAGCAGTGTACGTCAATGGAAATTAATTGTTCCCTGTGGTGCAGCTGGTTTGCTTCACTTTATTCTGTGCATATGGCTTTTAGTGTGCAGTTTTACTTTCATCACCACGGAGCCCGTATTTTACTGCCAACCCTCTTTCTGCACATGTTAAAAATTAGACTTTTTTAAATTTAAATAAAACATTGTGTTTTTAATTGTTTTGGTGAGTTTTTTTGTGTGTTCTTTACATCTGAACATGCTTCCTTTTTATGTAATAACATATCCTTGGCCATGAAAAATCTTTTTTTGGGAATATTCCAGGTTTAAAGGAACTAAATAATGATCTGAGGACTATATACACTCAAATACCATGTTCTTTATGGCAACCTCTGTGAACACCCCACTGAAGGATGCGGGCGGCAAATGCAAGCATGCTGCCCGCAGGGAAGACTGGAAGTAAGGATTATTTTGAGTGCGGATTTCACTAGGGGGAGGGAATCTGGCAGTTTTTATTTTTATTTTTTTATAAATGTGTGAGTGAAGGTAAAAAAAACAAAAACAAAAAACAAAACCCTCTTGTGTATAATACGCACCCCCCCCCACACTTCACATAAGGTGAAGAGGGGTAAAATTGTGCGTATTGTACCTGATATTTCACGGTACACTATTCACCACTTGGGAAATACTCACTGTGACTTTGTGTCTGGATAGGTGCCTTCCCTTTCTGAATTGAACTGAACAGCAATATGTATTAATCTCAATAAATTAAATGCAATAGCTTTTTGTCTCCCTTTCAAATTGTACAAGCAAAAGTAACCAACTGGTGTCAGAAGAGGGCTTTTATGTGTTAACCTTTTGATGGGTACCTAATGCTTTGTATACCCCACTGCCGCTCAGACCTAGGTGCAAGTTTACGAATGGTGTTTTTTAAAAGATGTTTGCTCCTCCTAAAGGAGCAGCATGAATGAATGAATATGTTTATATAGTGCCACTAGTGTATGCAGAGTTTCACACTTCAGACATACAGGGGTAACACAGGTGATTTACAGAGTAAATTAATGGGAGTGCTGTCTACTATAGATCTTACAATGTAAATGAAGCGATACAGAGTACAAGTGTGCTAAATGCAATGCAGGTTAAAGCAGGCCTGTCACTTTATCCCAGAGATGTATGCAATGTGTCTGGCACCCAGCTGGTCCTCTGCTAAAGGTGAACTGAGGCAGATACCATACATTGGGGGACATTTCTAGTCGCTTAGAAAGCTAAAAGTTTTTAGCCTCAAACAGAACTGATTATGCCAATACCTGCACGGTATGCTAAATTGCCACCAAAACCTAAAGTTTAATTATTTTACAGACTAATGATTGGACGCTGAGACAGATTGTTTTTACAGGTAATTAAAATCTAAATTTGGTGATCAGTGCAACTGAAAAGTGGGATCATCACTTTATAACAGGTGATTTTGAAGAGCTTTCAAAATCTGATTTTTAATTACAAAATAAAAGTTGTAGGTGTGTGTGTGTATGTGTGTATATGTATGTATGTGTGTATGTGTATGTGTGTGTGTATATATATATATATATATATATATATATATATTCTATCCTATATAATAATTCGCTAATGTATGTTTCAGTAGCAGTCATGCACACTACAGACTGTCCGCCCTGCTGCTGATAATGGAGCGAGGCTCTCCGAATTCAGACCGGCACGCAGAGAGGACTACGGTCTGAATTCGGAGTGCCCTGCTCCGTTATCGGCCATAGTGCAGGCAGTCTCTACTGTGCATGACCGCACCGCGGCCGTTGCTGCCTGGCACTGTTACACATGGTTTTGGGATAAACTCCCTTTCTCAAGTATGAAGCATTTCTGAGCACAAGGATACAGAATTCAGTTAAAACAGTCCACCTCCACATGACTTGCAAGAGCCTGGTCCAGCACTACCAATAGGAGCGTGCCTCTGGTTTTTTCCATGTGGGCAATTTCTATGAAAGATCAGTGGGTTTTGCTGGTACTTTTGGGAGGGTATCTCTTAGACATCCAAGTCTCTCCCTCCTGTGCAGAGTTCCTTAGTATGCAGATCAAGGTTGTCTTTTCTTAGACACAATTTCCTGCCTGCTAGATATGCAGGTGTTAAGCCCTGTTCCTTCTCAGGAATGATTTGCCAGATTTTGTCTGTCTCTTTGTTGCCAAAAAAGACAGCATATACATTCCTATTCTGGGCTTAGACAGCCTCATCTGTGTTGTGCTGGCACCATAGACAAGATGGAGTCTTTGCGCTCTGTCATAGCGGTTATGTATCCAGGGGAGTTTCTAACCACCCTAGACTTGAAGGATTATTTTCTGGGATGTGTCCTCTCAGTCTTTGTCATCCTACTATTCTGGCCTTTGTTCAGGATGGTGTCAACAAGGGTCTCAGACTGAGTTCTATTAACCCCTTTGAGTGCCTGAGTGGTACGGAATGCACTGCAAAGCAATGCGTTCTGTACCACTCTGGCACTCAAAGGGTTAAGGTTCAGATCTCAGCTCTGTGTTCATTTTTAGAAGTGCATTCCCTTTCTTTCTTCTGTGTCCCTCGCCGGCATAAAAAAATGGGTAATGTCTCCGCCCTCCAGCTGGGTAGGACTTCCTCTACTCTTTAAAAAGTGCGATTCCGGTAGAGGCTTCAGTTTCTTTTGTCCTACCCAGCTGGAAGGATCTTTTACCTTGCCTTCTCGCGCTCCTTCTCCTCTCCTGGGCCGCTCAGTCTGTCCATCGGGCAAGAGGTGCGGCGGCTCTGAGTGACCTGCCTGGCACCAGTGTATCTTGCCCGAAATGTGCTTATCTCCTTCCTTGCCCTCTTTGATGGCGAGCAGGACGCGTCTGCAGCCAGGTCGCCGTTCTTGCAGTCCCCAGCGCGGCATTACAGGCGGCGGAAGTGGGAAGCGGAAGTTCCCTTTTAAGACCTTGCGTTCCATGAATGGAACGCACGCGGCCGGAAGTCATGTAAGGCCGATGGAATGGCTGTGAGGCGCCCAGAGTCCCTTAATTCCTCTCAGTATGGGGTATATAAGGTAAGACCTTTTTACTTACTGCTGTTTTTGTTGCAATATGTCTACTACTAAGGTGCAGAGAGAAAAAGATAAGGATAAAGACAGAGAAAAGGACAAGGATAAAGACAAGGACAAGGAGAGGGAGAAGGAGAAGGATAAAGAGAAGGACAGAGAGAAAGAAAAAGAAAAGTCTGAAGTGTCTAAGGAGGATAAGAGTACTTCCAAGCCTAAGTGTTGTCTCAATTGCAATGCCAAGTTAAGCCCTGCGGACTCAGGAAAGTTATGCCAAGAATGTATTAAGAATGCTGCTGGTTCAGATATGACATCACAGTTTTCCAGTTTTTTGAGCTGGATGAAGTCCTCAATGCAAGACACCTTTAGAGCCATGCAAGAAGGAGAGCCTGCCAGAAAACGTCAACGGCTGGATCCTGGGGGAGGTACGTCCGCCATGAGGGAAGGAGAGACGCGTGAATCCAGTATCTTTGATCCTGAGTCAGATTTCTCCTCTGAAGAGGAAGGTGAGGTCAGTGAGGACCAAGGTTCATTCAACATAGATAGAATTGATGGCTTGATTCGCCTTATCAGGAAGTCATTGGGCCTGTCGGAGGCGCCACAGGACCTAAAGATCATGGACGCGGCTTTCCTGGGGAAGAGAAAGGATGCTCCCGTTTTTCCCTTGCATCAGTCCATCTCGAATCTGGTAAAGGAAGAGTGGAAATTGGGGGACAGAAGATCCACGGTACCCAGAAGATTTTCAAGGTTGTATCCTTTTAAAGAAGAAGACACTAACCCTTGGATTTTACCTCCTAAGGTTGATGCTTCAATTGCACAACTGGCTAAACGTACTACGCTACCTTTAGAGGACAGCACGTCTCTCAAGGATCCAATAGAAAGGAAGCTGGATGGAGTATTAAAACGCCAATTTTCGGTTTTGGGACATAACCTCAAAGCTGCTACGACACTAGACTGCCTGACCCGTACCATGAGGATTTGGCTAACGAATCTTGAAGATAAGATTGAATCCAATATTTCCAGATCAAAGCTCCTGAAAGAAGTCGCAGTCATGAAAGAGGCTACGAATTTCTCTTGTGATGCTTCTACAGATATTATCCGCCTTACTGCTAGATCATCTGCTCTTTCAGTTGCGGCCAGAAGACCCTTATGGCTGAGATCCTGGAATGCAGACACATCTTCCAAGAGTAAGTTAGTCTCCCTTCCTTTTTCGGGTTCTTCCTTATTTGGTGAACACCTTGATGAGATTATCAAAAAAGCCTCAGGGGGTAAGAGTTCTTTTTTACCCCAAGACAAACGTCAAAGATTCTCTTCTCCTAAGCCTTCTGGATCAAGAGGACGGAATTCTTCCTTTCGTGACTCAACCAGGTTTCAGGGAAGAGCTTACCGCAGGAAGCAGGGATTTGACCAGAACTTTCGAGGAGGTTTTAGAAGAGACTTCTCCAAGAAGTCTCAAACCAAGAAAGAACCCCAATGAAGAGGCGCGGGCCCCGGCCGTAGACTCAGTTGGGGGCAGACTGAGTTTTTTTCTGCCAATCTGGGATCAACTAGCAACTCCAGATCGCTGGGTTCGGCAGATCTTACAGCCAGGGTACCCGCTAGAATTTGTCAAGACCCCTGTTCATCACAGATTTATTCAATCAAAACTCCCTTCCAACCC
This sequence comes from Rhinophrynus dorsalis, assembly GCA_037306005.1. Lineage (NCBI taxonomy): Eukaryota > Metazoa > Chordata > Amphibia > Anura > Rhinophrynidae > Rhinophrynus > Rhinophrynus dorsalis. Next base: position 147,252,014 of record CM074727.1, read on the forward strand.
GGGAAAAGCCAGAGCCTTGGTGAGCACTGTCAGAGACTTACTACGCAACAATGTGATAGAGCCAGTGCCTTTGCATCAGCGGGGTTCTGGCATCTATTCGGTTCTGTTTTTGGTTCCCAAGGCTTCCGGAGGATGTCGGTCAATTCTAGATCTCAAGGAATTGAATCAATCAATCAAAGTGTCACATTTCAAAATGGAGTCAGCAGCATCAATTATGAAGGCAATATTTCCAGGAGTATTCATGTCTTCAATCGATCTCAAGGATGCATACCATCATGTTCCAGTAAGATTATCACACAGGAGGTTCCTGAGATTCGCTGTGAAGGAAAATCACTATCAGTTCACAGCCCTACCTTTTTGGACTGGCTTCAGCACCCAGGGTATTCTCCAAAGTTCTGGCAGCAGCCATCCAACCCCTGAGGAAACAGGGGGTCCATGTCATTTCATACTTAGACGACATTCTGATCCTGGCAGAATCCCAGTCTCAAGCGATCCAGAACACCCAAAAGTGTCTACAGCATCTTCACCAATTAGGATGGTTGATAAAAGAAGAGAAGAGTCAGCTTGCCCCTTCCAGATCGATCACCTTTCTGGGTATGAAGTTGGATTCAAAGAAAAACCTGATAACCTTGACAGAGGACAGGATATCCAGGGTGCTCAAGAGAATATCTCTCTTCAGGAAGGATTGGAGTCACACAGCTCAGGATTTCATGGAACTCCTAGGCAATCTTTCATCAACCACTCAGGTAGTCCCATGGGCAAAATTGCACATTCGCCCCATCCAGTGGAATTTCTTGAACTTCTGGGACAAAGATTCTGGGAATCCTTGCCAAAGGATACCCCTGCTTACAGCCACAAACAAGGAATTGATCTGGTGGTCAAGGAGGGAAAACCTCAGGAAAGGAGTGTCCTTGGAGGAACAGGATGCAGAGACTCTATTCACAGATGCCAGCCTTTCGGGCTGGGGAGGAAAGTGGAGATCAACGCTTCTCCAGGGGAAATGGAAGCATTCAGAGAAACGTCTCCATATAAACGTCCTAGAGATGAGGGCAGTCTGGAACTGTCTTCAGAAATTAAAATACAAGCTAAGAGGAAAGAATGTTCTGGTGTATTCAGACAATCTGCCCACAGTGATTTACTTAAAGAATCAAGGAGGAACCAGAAGTCTCAGCCTCTACAGGGAAGCAAGAAGACTTCTTCTCTGGGCAGAAAAGAATCTGAAAAGTATCTCAGCATCGCACGTGACAGGAAATCGCAACCTAGTAGCAGATTACCTAAGCAGATCAACGTTAGACCCAGGAGAATGGTCCCTGAATCCATCGGTTTTCAATCAAATCTGCCTCAGATGGGGTCAGCCGGAGATGGATCTTATGGCTTCCAGGAAAAATGCGAAATGCCAGAGGTACATTTCCAGGTGGAAGGAGAGGATGGCAGAAGGACAAGATGCACTGAGAATCCCATGGACTTACAGTCTGACATACGTCTTCCCTCCAGTTCCAATCCTGATGGATGTGGTCAGAAAGATCAGGAGAGATCGGGCGAATATTATTCTAATTGCACCAGACTGGGCCAGAAGACCATGGTACTCTTTCCTGGTTGCCATGTCAGTTCAACCACCTTGGCAACTTCCCTTGATTCCCAACCTCTTGACTCAAGGTCCAATATCTCACCCACACATCAGTATGTTACATCTGACGGCTTGGAGGCTGAGAGGCTCATGCTGAGGAGCAAAGGGTTGTCTGATCCGGTTGCCAACACCATCATTGCTGGTTGAAAAAAATCTACTTCAACAGTTTACGCCAGAATCTGGTCTACCTTTTTATCCTGGTTCAAATCTCATTCTTCCCAGGATACTTGCATATCTGTTCCCAGAATCTTGGATTTCCTGCAAGACGGGTTTCAGGCTGGATTGCGGCCAGCATCCATTAGAGTCCAAGTCTCTGCCTTATCAGCTATCTTGGCTACTCAATTAGCTGATCACGAACTCATTAAAAGATACCTGAGAGCAATATCAAAAATCAGGCCTACTATCCGGGACATTTTCCCTCCCTGGGATCTTAATCTGGTCCTGGAACAGTTATCCAAGTCTCATATCTTTGAACCTTTGAATGACATTCCACTGAAATATTTGTCTTTTAAAGTCCTTTTTCTTACAGCCATCACGTCTGCTCGCAGGGTAAATGAATTACAGTCCCTGTCTTACAGCAGTCCTTATATGGTTTTTCATCAGGATAAGGTAGTCTTGAAACCCAAGCCATCCTTCAGGGGCAAAGTCATCTCAGATTTCCATTTAAATTGGGAGATTGTTCTACCATCCTTTTGTACCAATCCTCAGAGTTCTAAGGAGCGCCAGTTTCATAATCTGGATCTAGTAAGGGCTCTTTCAATCTATCTGAAAAGAACTCAAGAATTTAGAAATTCTGACTCTCTTTTCATATACTTCCAAGGGAAACTCAAAGGGAAGTCAGTCTCCAAGGCTTCAATATCAAGATGGATCATCTCTTGTATTCAGCTGGCCTACAAAGAAGCAGGTCAACAGGCTCCTACAAGCTTGAAAGCACACTCCACAAGAGCTCTATCCACCTCCTGGGCCAGGAAAGCGGATGCCTCTCCTTCTGAGATCTGTAGAGCAGCAACTTGGTCCTCATTATCCACATTTGTCAAACACTATCACCTGGATGTTCAGTCTTCGGCAGATGCCAAATTTGGAAGGAAGGTGTTAGAGGCAGTCATTCCTTCTTGATCGGGTAGGATCTCTTCTTGTTGTCACTATTTCTTCAATTTATGATGCCTTGTTTCCTCCCTTGGCTATGGGTACTGCTTTTTAAGACCCATTTTTTATGCCGGGGAGGGACACAGAAGAAATGATAAATATTCGTCATACTTACTGTTATTTGTATTTCTTCTGTGTCCATACACGGCATACCCTACCCATCTTGTTTTCACTATCTCTGTTTGTTTTTTACAGCTCGGCCAAAAGGAAACTGAAGCCTCTACCGGAATCGCACTTTTTAAAGAGTAGAGGAAGTCCTACCAGGCTGGAGGGCGGAGACATTACCCATTTTTTATGCCGTGTATGGACACAGAAGAAATACAAATAACAGTAAGTATGACAAATATTTATCATTTCTGATATCAAGACCTTTGCAGATTTGCCGAACTAACGCCGTCTTATAAACACTCTCTCCTGATTTTTCATGAGAACAAGGTGGTTCTTCACAATCCCTGATGGTTTTTTGTGTCCCCCCCCCCCCCCCCCCAATATGTTGTCTCAGATTTTCACATAAATCAGGAAACGGTCCTTCCTTCCTTTTTGCTTTGCTCTTTCTGCCAAGCAAGATCAGGAACTCTCTTGCTGAATGTGGTATGTTGTCTTAAGTAGTATGTCCATCACATGCAGCCTTTCAGGAAATCGGACACTCTATTTGTCCTTCCCATGGGCCCTCGAGCAGGCCAAGTTGCGTTGATTGCTTCTTGGATTAAGGCCACTACCTTATAACATATGAGGCCAGAAAGAAACCTGTTCCTTTCTGAGTCATGGCAAATCCACCAGCTCTGTGGGCACCTCTTCAACCAACAAGAATCAGACCTCTGCTGAACAGCTGTGTAAGGTGACTACCTAGTCAACATCCTGACCTCAGCCCTCTTTGGCCAGGTGCTTCAGGTAGTGGTGCCCGTTTAAGAACTTCTTTCCTAGCTTTCCTTACACCGATTTCTGAACCCTGTCAGTTCTTATTCTTTTGTTTGGTGTGCAAGTTTAGTATCCAACACCTAATGTTTATATAGAACAACTTAGTCCTATGGAATGCTGGTCTACAGTGGAGGGTTTTTCCTCCCCCCCCCCCCCCTCTCTATTCCCCCTCCACCAGTATTCTTCATGGGAAACACTTCAACAACACTTCACAATGCTAATTCTGAATGTCTCAATACTTCATCTACACAAAGCACACAAAAAATGGATAATAGCACTGGTGATAAGCAGTCCCTTCATGATAAAATCAATAAAAGCATCATTTCAACATGATAAAAATGATCATACCTGCTGCATCTTGTTTGCTAGCTATATTGGGGTGTGGTCATGATTAAGCACCCCTTGAGGTATGAAACACGTTGACCTTGTACCGAGCCACTCTGTAATTCTCCTCCACTACAGCTAGCAAACAAGATGTGCAGCAGGTAGGAATGATTTTCATCATGTTGAAATAAGCTCTATTAATGTTATCAAAAAGGGTCTGCTTATCAACACTGTTATCCATTTTTTTTGTGTGCCCATTAAGCTGCCCTCTAGTCGCCAAGCTAGCTGTGATAGCCTTGCTCTTGAAGCCAACATCCTGAAGATTTTTATTTTTTCTGAAATAATCTACTATGCTTCAGGATAAATAAGCTGGTTTCTTCCAACATCATAGGGTTTGGTCACCTTCTAGAAGTGGTGCGCTGCACCTGCATATTGGGACTACAAGTATCAAGCTATTGTAGAGCTGTTGTGTAAGGCGGAGATGTGGTCATCTCTACACACTCTTATCAAACACTGTGGTGTGAATGTGCTGCTTTTGGCTGAAGCTAGTTTTGACCAGAAGGTCTTACAGGTTTTTTTTTTTGGTTTTTTTTGTTAACGTTTTTGTTTACTATTATTTGGTCTGTTAGTTTGTCCGTTGAAACCTGAGGTTTATGTTGGACCAGCTTGGTCCTGGGGATACTGGTCTGTAATGGAGGGGTTTTCCTCCGCCACCCCCCCCCCCCCCCCCCCGAATCTTGATGGATAGCTTTGAAATATCATCTGATTAGCATAGAAAAGAGGATTTTAGTGTAATTGCGTTTTAAATCCTTTTCTATTAGTCCATGTGGAACCTAGGACTCCCAGAGAGAAGAAAACAAAAAAGCAATGGGTTGAGTCCCCGTCCCTGACCGGGGGTGTCCTCTTGGGTTCTTGGTTCATACGATTCCCTTTTCTTATTTCACTTCTCTTTTGCTTTTCTCTTGGCTTTTCTTTATGTTAAAACTGAGCTTAGCAGACGTAGTTAAATTGGAAAGGAGTAGGGAGTCTCTGTATCGGAGACCTTTTATTGAAGTGCTTTTCCTCCTGGTTCACGTGTTCCACATGGACTAAGAGAAAAGCATTTAATGGCAAATTCAATAAAAGCCTTCTTTTATACATGATGATAATAATACCCTATTGACTCGTGCAGTAGCCAAGTGACACTGCACACTGCTGTGAAATCTATCAGTACTCCTAAATAATTTTCTGACAAAAATTACCCAAGTAGTTACCCATTTAGTGTATATGTAATATGCATATTTCTCTAACCTAAATGCATATCCTTACATTTAACTATATTAAACCTCATCTGCTACTTTTCTACCCATTTACTCAGTTTATACAAACCTTTGAACAAAAAAAACAAAAAACTCTTGCTTTGTACGTTTTTGTATGTTGCTTTTTACATAAAGGAAAATAATAGCAATTATCATAATATTTCGAATGACCTTTTAAAGTCCTCTAAGTGCTTCACACCACCAACATGCAGCAGAATCCTGCCAACAGGAACAGGGCCTATTTATTGCAAGTGCTAGCCTGGCAACAGTGCAAATGTGTTGAACAGCTTGGGTACAATCCACGGCTATAGATATATGCGGAGGGTGGTGGGGGCACTGACTGGTCTTAGAAAATGTAGGATATTTATTCCAATATGTCAGATTTCATGTTTTGTTTCTATCAAACAGTTTTACTCAAGAATGCTAAACATAAAGCCTTATGCACAAAAAAGAAGCAAGTTTGGAGCAAACCAAATGCACCATAGGGGAGAAATACAAATTCCAATTGAGTTAAATAATGCTTGTAACCCCTTGAATACTAGAGATGCTTACAATTCATCACTTTTCAACTTGTTGGAGACCTGTACAATGCAAGAGATTCAAAGCCCCATTTAATGGAAATTAAAATTTCTTCCCTGTGGTGCAGTTGGTTTGCTGTAGAGCTGTTACTTTTTGTGCCTAAAACATGCTATTTGTAATAACTATAAGCACAGTAGACAATACAGGAAACCTGGGGTAATTAGGCTGGAAACACAGACACTGTGCTCCTATGAAAGAGTTGAGTAAACAATGCTTACCTTATGTGATATTGCCATCTAGTGGGAAAACTACAGAATGCATACGAATACGGACTTTTCATAAAGTTGCCTGCAGACACTAAATACACATAACGTTGTATTCAGTAGAGAGTATTCACAGTGTGGGAGATGAAGGGGGAGGGGGTGAAGAGAAGATAAGACATTCTGTAATAAATATATAAATGTTTCTTGGGGATGCAACACCAGCTGGAGTATGACTTCTGAAGGGATGACACAGAACTGTTCTGCCTGAGGTATCAATCTAAGGAGACCCACAGCTGCATGGAATGAAAAGGGATGTCACAGTATGTTGAAGTGAAAGATAAGGGCTAGTGGTACCTCCCGTTTTTGAACTACAACTCCCTTCACCTCTGGAAAGGTGGATGTATCATGAACATGAGACTACTGGAGAATTCAAACTAAAAAAACAAAAAAAAAACAAAAAAACATAAATTAACTTAGTAAATTTAAGATGTTACACCAATCACAGTAATAAAATCGTACTGGAAAGGTAAAGAAAAATAACTATCAACCACAACTGTAGGAGCTTTTATGTGTGGTCAGAATAGATGTTTAACCTGTCATCTGAGAACACATTGAAGTACAACTTTTAAGTCCAACAGTAAGGGAGAATCTTTTGATATTAGATATTTTGATATTAGGAGTACTTTAAACTGTAACTCCTCTTATATTGTGTATTTGTGTTTGGGGGTCAGTAGGTTGTGGAGATGACTCTGGCTACAGTGAAGGAATTTACTTACACAATGTCATTCCACGTTTTATTATATCATAATAATGCTTCATCCCAATAGAAAGAGTGCACCATTCCCCTAATTCTATCAGGTTTCCTAACCTCAAAACTAGAGAATCTTATTGTATGTTTAGGATCTTCATACTATTTCCTGAGGTTCTTAATGAGACTCTTGAGACAGTATTGTGAAGTCAGAAATTGTCCGGTGCTGACCTTTTTGCCTATAGGGGTGTTATAATTGTAATTGTTTACAATTTATATTATCTACTTCCTATGTGGTGCACAGGAACCATGGGGAAAAGTTCTCTCCTTGAGAAGGGCAGGACACTTAAAAAAAAGCTCTCTGATGTGGAAACTCCCTCCTATCCACTTCACCGCCACATGAGCATGCTCAGTTTTAAAAGTGACCTTGCAGGAGATGTGTGGGCAAACTTTCGCTCATATCCTTTTTTTATTTTATGATGTATGTTATGGGGCTGTATAATCCCCCATTAAGTTGGCTCCTATTTCTGGCCTCCTTTGAAGGATTGATCAGTGAAATGGCTTGCTTTATCAGATTTTTTTCCCCCTCATGGCTTGTCTGAAGCTTATTTGTATAGGAGCCTGAAGACTTAAAGGGATAGCAATACTTTGTTTTGTCTTTATTTTATTTTGTAGGCATTAAACAAAACATGAAGAACGATATAAGTCTTATCTCTCAAACCTTTATGGGTTGAGAGATATTCACAAGCAAAGTTTCCCCTCCCTCCCCTTTTACCTAGTGTAAGTCATCTCTTCTCAGATGTGGAATGCAGTCCATAGACCAGACAGATAACAGCAGGGGACAATCTTCTTCCTATAAGAACAATGAAGGCCCTGCCCCCCTTGACAAGTTTTTCAGGTTTATCCCTTATCGTAACTGAAGATTGTCCCTCTCTGCAGTCTGCCTGGGCACCTCTCTTCTGCTCTGGCTGAACAGTGTTACATCAGTAAAAGGGGTGCGGGAGGGGGATACCTTGTCATTCAATTACTCTTGAACTACATCTCTGACAGAATTGAAATAACACTCTCCAAAGTCCAAATACTATGATGATTAATTAGAGCTGTTTTTATTATGAAACATTACTTTAAGAGACTGAAGTCTCTCCTGAGTACACAGGTCCTGTGATTATGTCCCTACTTCTTTGTCCGGCAACTACATTTCTCTGTGGTTTGGAAGTCTGAATTGCACTCTGTTGACGGGCTTACTTGAGCAGCACATCTGTGAATGTTTTAAAACTTTGCTCCTATTGTTTGAACTTCTGGGTTTTTAACCCCTGCATTGTCTGTCTGTGGGTATTACCCCCCTGTTTTTTATTCTATGGGACATTTCTCTTCATCTCGGAACAGTCTGTTATTGGCAGTGGTATTTACATACATAAATAGAAGGAAATCTGAAGCACTAAGGGAAAGTAATAGGGTAAAACACTAATATAAGTGTGGGTGCCTAGTGGATAATTCAATTATAATAATAATAAACAAAAGAGAAACAGATACCACTTTCTTGGCAAATTATCCCATCAAGTAATATTTGGAAAATGTCATAAATTAAAGAGCAAAAGAACGCTTTCAAAAGAGTGCTCACATTAAGAACAATACTTTATTGGTGATTAATTTAAAAACAGAGAATAAAGAAAGAAATGAAAAAGATTAAAATATAATTTCACACGTGGAGACTCCTTAATAGTTCTCAATATACCATAAATAACTTCATCCGCTATTAAGCAGCTATTTCTGAGAAACTTATCATTGTTCGTGCATAAAAGGATACTCTAGATATATATTATCAATTTCATCAGGAGTATATCAAGTACTTTCCTTCCAGGGCACCTTCTATAGAAATATACAAAAAATGAAAATCGCTAGTATGGTAACAAAATACCTATTTATCTAGGATAGATACGTTCTCTTAAGTTTAGCTATCGCTCACCTGTGTAAGCAAGACGTTAAAGCTAGAAAAGTCATCCTAGTATGGAGACCTCTGAATCTAAGCTTGCATCCTATATAATAACGCCGCGACATGCGCAGTAGACACTGCTGCGCGTGCTGCAGTCATGCGCATTAGAGACTGCCCGCGCCGCGGCTGATACAGAGCTGGGCGCTCCGAAGGCCGTGGCGCGGGCAGTCTCCACTGCGTGTGACTGCCCCGTAACCGAGTGGCAGTGGCACTGTGGCCCGTGTAACGGGCTGTTCAACTAGTATAATTATAAATCAAATGAATATCACTAAGAATGATACCCCGTTATTTCGTTGTCATTGGCTAAACAGCGTTCATAGTTCTACAATAGTTAATTCTTATTGAACGTAGGTATTAACCCTTTCTCTGCTTAAATGTGGGATAAGTGGTTAGTGCTCTATAAGAGTCACCGTCGCTCTATTCCCAATAGTAAGACGGCATTACTATACACAAATATCAGAATTAACTTCAATAATGTATGACTTTTACAGCATGAAGGTTACCGTTAACCCTAACTCTCCCACAAAAATCTCCGGCAGTTACTATTGGGTCAAATTATAACCATACATCCCTTACACTATTGTAAAGAAGAATATTCCGCTGAAATTCAACTGAGAGCAATCTAAAAAAAATTACAAGGAATTACAATTACAATTACAAGGAAGAAAATGCCCTATTCCCATCCCATGACATTAGGGGCATTAAATCAAAGGGCCCTAAACAGCACAATGCTGTCTGTCCATTTTGTATTTACCTTTAGCAATTTTCACTGATTAGTTATGCAAAATGATTCACTTTTTTAGATTGTAGCGACTTTAAGAATGGGCAGGCAGGCAGCCATATTGGATAGAACATAGAATACTGTTCTGTTGCCTCTGTGAGAAGGTGATTCTAGCCTTATACACTGCTTGCAGGAGCCCAGTGGGACCCACCTACCTGATAACACATGGAGGGTGCATTTAGCGATGCTTGGATATACCCTATATTTAAACCTAGGAAACTGTACTGCCCAGCAGCCCATTTTCCTGGCCTTTTTGGCAACGAAAGAGGTTGTCCTTGACTGACACTCTTCCTTTTTGGATTCTTTTTGCTACATTAACCGCTTGTAGTCAGATAAGTACTTTTGTACAAGTGCTTTTATTCTACTACTTTGACAGTTTTTACTGTGCTGTTTAGGGAGACTCCTACGTCAGAACCTAAAGGAGACATGGGCAAGTTCAAGGCTTCAGTGGTCTCTTTAACAAATTGCCCCTCATGCCTGATTGGCCTTCCTAGGGAATTTTCCTTTTGCTCTATGGCCCTCCATCCTCTGTTGCCCTCTACTCAATTTCAGGGGCCCTCACCTGTTGAACAGGAGCTTGCATAGTTAAGGACCTAATTCCCTCAGTTAATTTTATCTCCTCATCTGTTGAAGGAATTTTAGACTCTTGGTCAGTGGGACACCCTTCACCACCCCCAAAAATGTAGGTAAGCCTGGTTATGGAGGGTGATTCTCCCATTATTGTAGATTTTTCTACTGAGGAAGGGAAAACTGGTGCTGGTGATCTAGCACTTCTCCTTTGTTTAAGAAACTCTTATGAGAAAAGACCCCAGTTCTTCCACAGAGGGTTTTATTTGGGCTGTCCTACAAAAATTTAAGACATCGGTTCTAGTTCATCTTCCCCTGATATTTTCAGGAGACATGAGAAGGAGGTTGATTTTTTTCTATCCTCCTTGCCATTCCTTAGACCAGTTACTTGTGGAGGAATGGAAAATGGCTGTCAGAAGGTTATTCCATTATCAGTGTGTATCTCTATATACCCATTTGCGCCGCGACCGGACGGCAGTGGCACTGTGGCCCGTGTAACGGGCTCTTCAACTAGTAACTGTATATTTATGGATTTCTGGTCTTTCCTACTCCTTGATGACTGACATGCAAAAAAATGTTAGCGGTATCTTAAATCCGAGGCTGCATGGCAGGGTCTTTTTGAGTGTTGGATCGGTCTGCAAGGGAGAGAACACGCTAGAATTCAGGAGTTCAAAAGCCTAGTTTAAATGAACGGAAATTGCTCTGTCTCCTGTGATGGAATTGGGTTGCCCCAGAATTTCGCTACTTTAGCTTTACATATAAAATCAATGGTTCCTGCCTTCAATTTCCAATTAAAAAAAAAAATCAAGTCCCTTTTTTTGGGTGTTAGTTCAATAAAAGTTTCCAATAAAATTAACAGGATATATAAAGTGGTGGAAAATGTAATAATACAAAAAACTAGCCTACGTATGAGTGTGACAATGAGACTGTGTAATATTCATACATTAGATATATAGCTCCACCGGTTCGCAGGGCCGGATTTATAATAAGGGAGAGTAGGCATCTGCCCTACAAGCACACCCCACAGAGGGGCACCTCTCATTAGGATAGGTTTTTTTTTTTTAATTAGCCAGCAGGGTGAATGACGGATGCGTGCACAACTTCTCTGGTACACAGAGAGTGAAACAGGAGACAGAGTTATGTGAGTATAACACTTTAGCTACCGCGCAGAAGCAGTCGCACAATATAGCTGTCATAACCTTTGGCCTTGGATGCTACAGACAGCTCCTACAATGGAGACTTTACTAGCATTCAAAGGTGAAGAAAAATTAGGACACTGTTACCAAGGAATTTTATATGGCAATGTCATCTAATTTGCCAGTCTAACATTGACCACTTCAAGAACAAGATTGAATCCATCACTACCATCCCCACCCAGCCCAGCCCTGTCACCTCTCCCACATACCCACTAAGCTCCTTCCCACCTGTCACTGAGGATGAAGTCTCCCTTCTCCTCACTCGCTCAAACCTAACCACATGCCCTCTCGACCCAATCCCATCTCAGCTCACCCAAGAACTCTCCCCTCTACTGACGCCAATCCTTACTCATTTATTCAACCTCTCTTTGTCAACCGGCACCTTCCCATCCTCTTTCAAACATGCACTAATCACACCCATCCTAAAAAAAAAAAAAAACCTGGACCCAAATTCACTGTCAAATTACTGGCCAATTTCCCTACTCCCGTTCGCCTCCAAGCTCCTCGAGCGCCTTGCATATAACCAGCTCACTAAATTCCTCTGCTCCCATTCCCTGCTAGATCCCTTGTAATCCAGATTCCGCCCTCATCACTCCACTGAGACTGCCCTCACGAAAGTGGCCAATGACTTGCTCTCAGCCAAGCCAAAAGGCCACTACTCCCTACTCATTCTCTTGGACCTGTCAGCCGCCAGTTGATCACCCACTCCTCCTCCAAGCCCTCCACTCCCTAGGTCTCTGAGACACTGCACTCTCCTGGTTTTCATCTTATCTCTGCAACCGCTCCTTCAGTGTTTCCTGCTCCGGCTCCACTTCCCCACCCCTCCCACTGTCTGTTGGAGTGCCTCAAGGATCAGTACTGGGACCCTTGCTCTTCTCAATCGACACTGCTTCCCTTGGAAATCTAATAAACTACTTTGGGTTTCACCATCATCTCTATGCTGATGACACCCAAATATATTTTTCCTCCCCAGACCTCTCCCCTTCCCTCCTGTCTGTCTGCTGTGTCTTCCTGGATGTCCTCCAGTCAACTCAAACTTAACCTTGGTAAAACTGAACTAATTCTCTTCCCTCCATCTACAGCCAGCCTTATCCCAAATATTACCCTCACGTTAACTACACTTCCATCACACCAACCCCTACAGCACGCTGCCTGAGGGTGACATTTGACTCTGCCCTATCCTTCATTCCTCACATCCAGTCAATCACCAACTCATGCCACCTCCGCAACATCTCTAGAATCCAACCCTTTCTCACAGAAGACACTACCAAAATTCTAATCCAAACACTCATCATGTCCAGTCTTGACTACTGTAACTCTTTACTAATTGGCCTTCCTCTCACCTGACTAACCCCGCTACAGTCCATAATGAACTTTGCTTCAAGACTAATCTACCTCACTCATCGCTTCTCTGACACCAAACCCCTCTGTCAGTCCCTACACTGGCTCCCATTAGCATAGAGAGTAAAATTCAAAATTCTGGTGCTAACCTATAGAGCCCTCACTAACACTGCACCTCCCTATATTTCATCTCTCATTTCCAAATATACTCCTGCCCGCCATCTTCGCTCTGCACACAACCTTCTCCTCTCCACAGCTCTTATCACATCCTCCCACTCCCAGCTACAGTACTTCTCCTGTGCTGCACCTGAGCTGTGGAATTCCCTCCCCGCCCATTCAGACTCTCCCCCAGCCTTCAAATCTTCAGACGCTCCCTGAAGACTCACCTCTTCAGGGAAGCCTATCAACTGCCTCCATAAACATCATCACCAAGATTCACCCCTTGCACGGACTACTGCACTCAATGGCACTTCATGTGGGAGGAGGCACTTAAACGCAATTGCACTTACTCCTTCCGTGTTAAACCTACCTTCCGCTAGACTGTAAGCGCTCACTAGCAGGGCCCTCTGATCCTCCTGTTCTCCACATCTGATCGTACTATTTAATACCTCTGTATGTCTATTCCCAATTGTACAGCACTGAGGAATTAGTTGGCACTATATAAATAAAGAATAATAATAATAAATGACCATTTTTTTTTTTGGGGGGGGGGGGGTGCTTCATATTTCTGTGCCTACAGGCTCCTGGGATGTAAATCCGTCCCTGCCTGTTCGACCTTGTTCCATCCAACATTTCAAATGGCTGTGAATGACACCTTAGATGGTGTTACTGGGGGTGTGATACTTGTACATGGTATAAGTGAAACATTTTAAATTACTGGATGACTTAGAGACACCTTTTTATATAACTTAAAAAGTTTGAAGGCTAAAGAATTTTAGTTACACAATCTAATTTCTAAACACACAAATACCAAAATTTAAACAAACCTATTGTTCAGGAGCAATGATATGCACAAACAGGAACTGCCCCTCCTAGGAGGAACACTTAGCAAGTACATTATTTTGGTGCTGTCTGCTATAACTTGTGGCTCAATTCTTATTATCAGGTTGTCTACACGTGTCTTTAGAAGAACTATCCCACAATCCCTTTCTGTGCTCACCACTTACTTATGCCCCTACTATAATATATAACCTCTCAGTTGACAACGCCTATCCCCACCTGTCTCAGCCAATGACTGTCCTCTATTGTTCTTATTCCCGCCCAAGCTACGTCTCACATAAGTTACGATCTGGACGTTCTCCTCCCAAGTGTCACCTTTCAGCCAGTCTCCGTTCGTCTTTGTTTCGGCAGCTATTTTGCATAAGAGGCGGGGTTTACTGTACACCGCCCAAATGTCTAATTTGAACCAATCACCGCTGGTCATTTTTCTCATCCCATTTGGGGAGAGGCCCTGAGCGTGACTCACGTGCTCTTACCCGACCAATCAACTTTCGCGTTTCATCCCCCCTCCCATTGAGAGACAGATTTGCGCGCTCCCAAGTCTCGCACTCCGATGCGCGCCCCCGAGCTTAAGGTCTTGGCGCGTTTTTAACTATCGTGAACGCGCACCCTCTCTGCCCCCCTTCTCCGGGTCTCGCGAGAAATCCAGCGGTTTCACTATCGTGTTTACACTAATTAAACCCATTACCCCGATAATCCGAACCGAGCCGATCCGGATTAAGTCGGGCGGGTGGTTCCGGAGCGGGCCTACCCCTCGACATCTGAAAATCAGCTCACATCATACCGCTCCCCTTAATTTATCATCTCATTTGACGTAAATTCCCAATTTCGGTGTTTACTAAGGGGGTGGAAATCGGTGTTTTTACACACACAAAATTACACTCCTCCCCCTCTGAGGGGAGGCTGCCCGGTTTCTTCTTTCCCCCGCCCCACATGACCGGGGACCCCGCGCTCGGAGGGTGGGGCGCGGGGCTGTGCGTATAGGAAAGCTCGGGGATTTGCGGCCTAGTAGTCTGGTTTGGAGAAGAAGAGGAGGAAGGTGCGGAGGTCGAGGACAATCCCCTCAAGGGGACGAGGCAGGAGAGGCCCCGAGATCCGGGGACCAAGACACTGAGGGAGAGAGGTAATCTAGTCTAGGAAAAGAGGGAGGGCCGGGTGCAAGAGCTCGGGCTCTTCTTTCACACTCAGGGCCTGCACCAAGGGAGAGCAGCCTAAGGCCTTCCAGTAGGACTGCACCTCGCATCCTAGTCATCTTGGATGCTAGAGGATAACGGGGGTTGTAAGCGCTCAAGAACTGGAGGGCCTAAGGTATTTCAACCTTGGCCTAGAGCAGGGTTGGACAACCTGAGGGCCTTGAGCTGTTGTGGACTATCACTCCCATCATCCCCCACCAGCATGGTGGGGGATTGTGGGAGTTGTAGTGGAAAACAGCTATAGGCCCTCAAGTTACCCACCCCTCGCCTGTAGGGAGCTCACTGCTGTACACATAAAGCCAGATGTCACTTCTGTGCATCAATATATAATGCACTTTAATTTTATATAAATCAAATGTTCATAACTTTAACTTGCATTGTATATAGATATGTAAGTTTCAGAGTCCTAAATAAATGATTAAAATGTTTTTTTTATATATACATATAGGGGTACACCGTGCTCTCCTCCAAGTTTCAACAAACTGTACTATCAGTAATTGCATCCAGTGTAATACATGCTACAGTACTGTCATGCTGTTATAAGGAGGCCCTGGTGATAGTCCACTGAAACCAATAGTAAAAATAACACTTATTAAAAGTTTTTTGGACCTGTTAATTGAACCACTTGTTTTTAAAGTTACACAACTAAAGCGGTGGTCCTTAAAGTTAAAATGTATAATTGCATGGATGAAAGTGGGATCAAATATGCATATCAAGGCCACTAAAGTGACACTTAAATCAGTTTTTGATTTATTTAACCTTATGGGTGCTAGACTTCTCAATTGCTTTCCAAAGTACTGCTTCCATAGGCTTAATTCTTTTAATGTTGTCTCTTTATTTCGTGTTTACATCTTTAAGCAAGTTAATTCTATAATAACAAACTGTATTCCGTTAAATATCTAAAATATAAAGGATTTTCTAAACAACTTGTTTTTTCATAAAATGTCATTTATGTATGTTCCTTTATTAGCTTAAAATTCTTAACCTTGTCCTGAATGGTACATTAACAGATTGGCACTTCTGGGTTATCCTTTTATGATTACATTGAAATAGCCTGGGTGGACTTAGGTCTTCATTTCTGTTCCCCCACCAACAAAGGGTTCTAAGGCTCTACTCCGACCTCCTTTTACAGTTCCAAAGAAGGACCAAGACTGTCGCCCAGTGCTAGATCTGAAACTTCTCAAGATTTTCATGCATATGCTGATGTTCAAGATGGAATCTCTGCATTTAGTAATTTTCACTGTGTGTCCAGGGGAGTTCTTGGCTTCCTTTGAAATGCTGCATGCTATTATGTTTCTAATCGCATATAGCTTCAGAGATTTCTCTGCATTGCCTTTCAGGATTACCATTACCAATTTACATTGATATACGAGTTATGATATCCTCAAATTTTGGGAGTTGTCATTTCCTGACCTGGTGAATTTAAGACCTAAGTAGTGTGCGAATTGGGAAAAGAAGTTTTAGTTATATGAAGAAAATGCATACTGTGCACTGGTTCTTGGGATAGGATTTATCAAACTTTGCTTAGCAGAGGTGTGGCAGAGCTGATTATACAATTACTCACAGAAAATACTATTCTGTTTAAGTGGAATGGCACTTCAGGAAAAGTTTGGGAACATGTCTGGACTTGGGGCGCACATGCACACACAACACTACTTTTCTGTGAGTGCAACACAGATTGACTTGTACCCTGTACAGTTTCCATGGCAGCACAAGAGATTTTTTTTGTTACACTCTTGTATCCTTCAGTGCCACATGTCTGTAAATAACTTATTCATACACAAATATATATGCGCAAGCGCTGACTAATACTTCATGCTACGTTAAAATCCCACCTTCCTGACAGAGATTTGAGTGAAAATGGCAAGAATGTTATGTCTGGCTGTTCCTTGTGCTTCTGATCACCACTTTGAGAGCTGCTCAAACAATGTATAAACTCTCTAGACAAACATATATACACTAGTTGAACAGCCCGTTACACGGGCCACAGTGCCACTGCCACCCGGTCACGGGGCAGTCACGCGCAGTAGAAACTGCCCGCGCCATGGCTGATACAGAGCTGGACGCTCCTTCGGAGCGCCCAGCTCTGTATCAGCCGTGGAGCAGGCAGTCTCTACTGCGCATGACTGCAGCACACGCAGCAGTGTGTACTGCGCATGTCACTGCATTACACATGATTTAGCGAATTATATAGGATAGGATAGGATGTTATGAAGCTTGTGCTTTGTGATAATGTGTATAATCTGCAGAGAACCAAAACTTGTATTTTCTCAGAATATTATCTGCTGTTTGTATACAGCTAACGACCCAAGGGCCACATTTTAACTGTCCAGGGTTTTGCATTTTCCGGTTAGTCAATAATCTGCCCCTCTTTGGTTCCTAACCCTTTGAATGCCAGGCAGGTATCCAATGCATTGTGTTGCAATGTGTTGGATACCTGTCTGGCACTCAAAGTATTAAGGGCAGATTTGGGAACCTCAGGTCTGGCCTACTCAATATAAATTTCTTAATGTTCAGTTGTCCAAGAAAAAAATCACATGTACCTTGCTTATGTTATTTTAACTTTGTACTTATAAATGTAAATGTTTCTGGTGTGTATCAGACAAATCTAGACCAGAGGTTCTCAACTCGTGGCCACTAATAGGCCAGGACTTAGGAATTTCCCTGCTAGAGCACAAGTGTGTTGATCAGAGGCTCATTCATATTGATTGACTCACCTGTGCTCTTAAAAGGAAATTCTCAAATCTTGGCCTTTTAGTAGCCACTGAGGGCACAAGTTGAGAACCACTGTTTTAAACTACAACCTTTGTAGTCTAATAAGATTTCATAGATACTTTTGCACCTATAACTGTTGTAATTGTGTTGTCATGTGTAAAGGACAAGGTCACATTCATTTTGATACTAATCTTTTTGTTAAACATGGTTTCCATTACAACAACCTATAAATGTTTGTGACTTACTCTGAGAGTAAGTTGCATTGTATAGACTGGGGGGTGGGTAACCTACTGCCCTTCAGCTGTTTGACTTCTGCAACTTCCATTGACCTTAGGGGGGTGGGCAACATGTGACTAATACGCGTAGCTAAATTAGTTTCAAGGAGGTTGCAAAAAAAAAAAAAAATAATAAAATAAAAAAAAATATATAATATATATTTTCTCTCCTGCTGGAGAAATTGTGTCAGGGAATGAAACTGGGAACCATGTTTCGTGTTTTTGGTGTGTTTTTTTTTTTTTCCCTTGACCCCATGGGTCTAGAATGAATTCACTAGGCAGTGTAGTGTATTTATCTACAAATGGGATTTTTTTTGTTATCCATTGGAATTTTAGACCTTGCCTAACAGGTAATATGGTTAATATAACCTTCTGGTAATGGTTATGACCTACCTTAGCTGTGACATATATTTTTTCCGGTTCCCAGGTTCCAGTTGATGCCCTTTTATGACCTTGTCACTCAGTCTAATTGGTCAAGTGTGTTAGCCTGCCTTTCATTTAAAGTGATTGTGTCCTGTAGTTAATCTTATTATCAGTTCAGAGGCACTACCCAAAGAGATTCATAACTGTGCATCTGAGACTGGGGAAAAAACTAAATCCTCCTGCAAAGCTTATTAACCTACTGAGTGCTTGAATGTTGTTTGCCACAATGCACACAGATACAGCTGGGGAACTCTGACACGGAAGCCAAGACATGCTGGTCCACCTTATCCGGCTATAACATTTGACTGAGGCCCTAATTATAAAGGCAAAGTGGAGCAAATAATCCTCTAACATTTAAGTCACATTTAAATTTTGTTCCCTATCGTGTTCTTGGTTTGCCTCAATTTCCCACTTCACACTTTTACACAAGACCCATATAACCTAGAAATTTCTCTCCCTTAGAAAAATGCCTAGATCGGTTTTTCCACCCCCATAAATCAGACCTACCACATATCTAAGCCCTATTTTACCTGGGCAAAATTGTAGCGGCAACAGAAAATTATGGGTGGGGAAAAAAGTAAAACGTATGTTGTGAATCATGTTCTGAGGCATTTCACACAAATCAACATATCCTTTGGTTGTTGTTAAGAGACGCATCATGATGCAACTTTATACTTACTGTGTAGTGTGATAATGCAGCTACAAACTTGTAATATTGATTTCAAGGGAATTGTATTGAAATTACACAGCTGTCAGTTAGCTACTTTATTTTATTTATTTTCCTGTGATTTTTATCACTTATGTTTCTATTGAGTTAATTTGATACTATGGGAATTTTTCTAAACAGTAGCACTAAAAATGAACCAACATTTTCAGTTGTTCAGTTTGCTGTTGAAAGCACTGAAAATATTTGATCAGTTGGAGGCTGTGATGAATTCAGGAGGAGAACGTATAAACTTTGATATGAAAATCTGATTAAAAGTTAAATTCCCCTCACCCATCCCCTTTCCATCTTAAGGAACAGCTGTTCAGAAAGGTATGTGACAAGGGATGTAAAATGGAGTCTGCTCCTGTAAAAACACAGCAAATAATAAATAGGGAGAGGGAGGACGGACTGGAAAAAGCTTATGCAAGTTTTCTCCAGTATCTGTGCTGAGTGTGAGAGCTGTTCATATAAAATAAATGTGTTTTCACATGTGGTTTTCCTCTGGTCAAAAAGAGTCTTTGTCCACATTGATTTAATAGTGTGTGTTGGGGGGGGGGGGTTAGAGGTGGTCATTGTGTGCTATTGCCTTATGGGACTGTGGTGTGGCACATCTACCAGGCTCTACATTGGGGCCCCCTGACAACTGGAGGAGCTTGTTTACGTTGCTGGGATAAGAGCTATAGATAGAGGGCAGTATTCAGGCACTAAAGAGGTACACATTTTGGAGCAAACAAATTGTATCACAGAGGGAAAAAAAACAGAAAATCCACACTGATTTCTTTGGGATTTTTAACTTGAATGCAAGGGAGTGTTGGAGACCTTTCTAACATTCAGTGGGTTAAAAGTCCAGTATAAGTCAGGATATTTTTATTTGCTCTGTAATTGTACTGAATACAGGGCCCTGGCCTTAAGATGTTGGTGGTTCTGTTTTTGTTTAGGGCACCCTTAACACTCGAGTAAAAAAAAAAAATTCAGGGCACCACAATTTATTATTTTTTCTTTCCAAGGGCTTTATGAAGGATGCAGACAAGTAATATATATTTGTGATTGTGAAGATGAATGCATAGGATAAAGTTTAGTTTTATGCTTCTTATGGTGGCAGTAGAGGCTGCTGTTTGGGATCTTTGCATTGGCATTGACAGGGCTGTGTCTGATGGAAAATGTAAAGTGCTGTGAAATGGAAGGGACTGGGTACTATCGCCTTGATCATAAATGTATTCCCGCTCCCTGCATCTCCCATTGTGATTATTTAATTGATCCCTGTGAGGGGAAAAAGTTACTGTGCAAAATGTGAATGTTTTCAGAAAATGTGCATATGTTGGTCAGATAAACAATCATGTCTTCTCCCTCATGCCCACTTGGGAGAGCCATAGTGCAGGGGCTAAGTTGGGGTTAAGCAACCTTTTGACTCTCTAGCTGTTGTACTACAATGCCCATCATCCCTAGCCATAGGCTGTCTGGAGAAGATGGCAGTTGCCATCTCCGTCTACAGAGCATAAGGTTGCCCTCCCAGGGCTAGATTTTCATTGTGGTTTGTTCAGTGGGTATTCAGTGCTTCACAATGTGTTGTGTACCCCTTTGGCATTCAAATGGTTAACAGATTGTGTCTGAGGCTCATGGACCTTTCTCCACTGTGATAAGTGCCCCCTCTTCTTTGACTTATCTGACCTTTGTTTTTATTATGTCTGCTTGTAGCAGTGCTAGGCATGTAACTCAATAGCACGTTTGGTGTTAAATTCTAAATATAACTTTAGAAGATAAACGGTGATTAGAAATTAGATTCTTCAGTGGCCGTTTATACAGCAGTCTTGCTCAAACTCATGTTTCAGCCCCCAACCTCCCAGATGAATGAAAATCAAAATGTTTAGGTTAGAATGTAAGGAGTGATGGGCCTGAGATTTTGGCCTTCACATTGTCCCTTATTAACGGAGCTCTGTAGCATATTGCATTGCTCACCTCTCAGATGCTGAAACGGATGTTACCGGGTTGGAAATTTCCGCTGGCCTGTGACTTTAATATCTTTCCAGCAGATTAGTGAGAATGTAAGCTGTTTGTACTTAACATACATCCTCACTCATGTGCTGGACAAATATCATTCTCCTGTCCATTTAGACACACAGCACTGCCGGTAGCAAATGTAGCGGCATTTAAGGAGCAGGGGCATAAACACCTGGATTCGCTCATAAAGAGGAACTTTATGGCTGTAGGGGGGTGCATTGCTGACTACATATTTGGAAGGGGTGGACTTGGATATTTGGTGAGATTTCTTGAGGTAGTCAGGATTCGGCTAGGGGAATGGTCACGCATATGGTTTCAAGGCTAATTCCTATATTTGTGAAGCAGTCTTGAATACTATGAAGTCTTTAGTAAGATGTCCCTCTTTGGTGGGACATCTCCACATCACTTCTGTGCGTCTCTGGTCCCCCAAGATCCGTTGAGGATTCTTTAGTTCTGGGAGGCGATTCAAGCCTTGGTGGACGTAGGTCTTAATTTTTGTTTCCCCACCAATAAAGGTTTCTTAGATTCTACTCTGACCTCCTTTTTATATTTCTGAAGATGGACTAAGACTGTTGCACAGTGCTAGATATGAAACCTCTCGCGCTTTTCATATATATGCTGATGTTAAAGATGGAATCTCTGCATTTAGTCATTTTCGCTGTGTGTCCACGGGGGTTCATGGCTTCTCAGGACATAAAAGATGCGTGCTTTCATGTTTCTATTCACATCTAGCTTCAGAGATTTCTCTGCATTGCCTTTCGGGATTACCACTTCCAATTTAAAGCTGTTCTTTTTTTCCTGGCATCTGCTTCATGGGTTTTCACCAAACTTATGGCAGTTTTGTCTGGCCATATATGGGTGCACGGGGTATAATTTTTGCCTTAGCTGGATGATCTGCAGAAGTTCTTTGACTACATCTTTGGACATGTATGCATATTCTGCAGCATCATGGCTGAGTGCTTAATCTCAAGAAGTCTGCCCTGGTCCAGTCTCAATTTCTTGGCATGAGACTAAGCACACTCCTGGGATGGTTATTTCCACCAAGGGACAAGGTTCAGACTTTGCTTATGTCTCTGGACCACCTGCTGGTACAGGACTTCATGAAGATTTTGAGTGGTTTCAGCATTAGAAGCAGTGCTTACGTGCAGTTAACACATGGGCCCTTTAGCTGGATATTTTGAGGAAGTGGTCCAGGCAGCCATGTACTTTGTCCTGCAGATCGCAATCTTCCCAGATCAGTGGATCTGCACTGGTGGTTTCAGGAAAGATACCTGACAGTAGGTCATCCATTTGCCATAGTGGATTTCGTCAGTAGTGGATATGGGGGCCAGCCTGTCATTTTGGGTGGATCCTTCTGTTCTCAGGTGGTACAGGGCCTTTGGTACAGCCACTAAAGCCAGCTTTCTATCAGTGTTCTGGAACTTTGGACAATTCCTCTATATCGCTCTAGCACTGGTCCTAGCTGCTTTTGGAGGGGACCAGAAGGCTGTGTGGTCTGAGGTTTGGTTGATTCTCCCTTTGGTAGAAGATCATGTGATGACCATAAAAGCAACTCACATCCCAGGAGTAGGATGAACATCTCATTTGATTGCATCCCAATCCCAGGGAATGGGCATTAAAGTAGTCCTTCTCCACCCCCACCCCCCATATAGAAGTGGTGTCTTGATTGTGGACCTGATGGCTACTTGGTGGAACCATGAGGTTCAGGTTCCCCAGTTCTGATCCAGGTCTGGGATCTGCAGGCCTTAGCTGTGGACATGATGGAGGGGGTGACAGAGAATGTACGTTACAGTTAAGGCAGGGATGTCCTTGCTGATCTTTGGCGTGGTATCTGCTTTCCTGTCCATATTTTTGTTTCTCTGTTTTTGCTATATGCAAAACTGGTGTTGCTGACAATGGGTGGGGTTAAGTGGAGCTGGTAGGGAGTCTCCTCCTCCAGAGACCTTTTGTCTGCAAATGCTCTGTCTCCTAGTGGTGGCCACTTAACCCATAATTCCTGTGTTGCACAAGGACTAAGAGAAAAGGATCTCGCTATACAGTACTTTAAAACTTAGAAGTTGCAGTTACATTGAAGTTCTCATTGTAGTCAACAGTTTAAGGACAAGATGCGTGAGCAACACATTTTTTGCAATGCATAGCAGCCACCTCTCATCCTTTTTAAAGGAGCAGTGCCTCTTTGATATGGAGAGATTTCCTTTCTGTATAAATACAGCACTGATGAGCTTGTCTCTGATACATAGTTGATGATGAGGCTGAAAAAAATGACCTTCATCCTTCAAGTTCATTCCATGTCACATCACCGCTTTTTTTTTTAAAGGGGTGTCCATAACTGTATTTCATATTCTAGATGAGGATTTAACAAGGTTTTTTATAGAGGTAGAATTATATTTGCATTCTGTGCATCTATACCTCTTTATGTGGGATGGTACCCTATTTGCTCTTTCAGCAGGAAAGCAACACTACACACTGCTGTGAAGTCTATACTACTAAATCTTTCTCTAATGAGAATTCCACAAGTAGTTTCCCATTTATTGTTTATGTAATATATTTGTTTCTGCAGGGCAAATCCGTAACCTTATGTATGTACACTAAACATCATCTGCTACTCTTCCAGCTATTCACTCAGTTTATCTAAATCTTTTTGCAGAGAAAGAACATCCTGCACTGTTACCTTGCACAGCTTAGGGTTATCCGTAAAGACTGAGACCTTCCTTTCAATACCCACTTCTGAATCATTAACACCTTAAGGACCGTCTGTGCGGCCAGCACTTAAATACCCTGGGGCATTTTTTTTTTTTTTTCCTCTAAATGGAATCCGTGGTCCCCAAAGAGCGTGCAGCTGCATGGGGACCAAAAATTCCATGACTTACATATACGTCATGGGTCCTTTAACTCCTTAACCCCTTAAGGACCAGGGGTCCCGGGGTGTGTGGTCCTTTAAGGACCAGATGGGGAAGTTTGTGCCGCCCCACGTTACCACGTGTGCCAGCACGCCGAACGAGGGACTGAAAGAGATCGCTTTGGTCTTGGAGTGATCAACTTCAGTCCCCGGTATTACTCACCACGCACCTGCAGGAGTATGTGACGTGCCAGGACTGTCACTGATCTTTAAGTGCTGGACCAGCGTGACAGTCCGGGTACGTCATCAGACACGAAGGGGTTAAGGACCAACGGTCCTGGGGTGTGTTGTCAGTTTAAGGACTGCATAGGGAAGTTTGGCATGTCGACCCACATGACTAATCACGTGTGCCAGAACGCCAAACAGGGGACTGATAGTGACCTCTCCGATCTTGGAGCTGTCAGTTTCGGTTCCCGCTACTACTCACAGCAGAGTAAAAAAAAAAAAAAAAAAAAAAAATACATGATGTGTCAGGACCATCACTGGTCCTTTATACAAGAACAGCAGTGACAGTCCTGACACTTCACTGTACCTTAAGGGGTTAAAGCAAGGTATCCCATGATGTATATGTATTAATGTCCTTAAGGGGTTTATAAGCAAGTTTAAAAAGCATTAGGCCCAGGTGTGAACCTTGTGGCACCCCACTTACAATTTTAGACCAGCTTGAGAAATGTTCCATTTACAGCTCCTCTCGGCCATCTATCATTTAACCAGTTCTCTATCTATTTACAGATATCGCCTCCCAAACCAAAGCATTTTCATCTATGCAGTAACATGTAAGGAACAGTATCGATGGCTTTTGCAGGATCAAAATATACCATATTAACAGCAATTCCCTTGTCCAAATTACTACTTAACTTTTCGTAAAATGCAAGTAAATTAGTTTGCCATGATAACTCCTCATAAAATCTTGTTGGCTCCTTCTAATGCAGTTGGTTGTCTCACAGTCCTGAATACGATCGATTAGAATCCCTTCTAATTTCTTGGCTGCTATTGTAGTAAAGTTCGCAGGTCTATAATTTCCTTATTTTTGTTATGTTGCTACACCATCCTGTGGAGATTTTATGGTCAACTGACCAGAGCTGTACAAGTTCAGGCTGCTGATACTGCACCTAAAAATTTGAGCTGTAATAATTTGTGAATAAAACTCCTTTCAGCAGTGGGAGTACTCTTTTAATATATATATTTACTAACCCTTTACGTTCCTGTGGGTGTATGCCATCAGGCCCAAGTGCTTTATTTACCATAACCATTTCCAGTCTGTCTTGGAGATTCTCTCATTTGCTAATAGTTTGCCATTAATGCTTCCTTTTATTTTATACAGATTTTTTTTTCTTTATCCCTGTCCCTATTTTAAGAGAACCAATATCAACCTTAATTTTTTTTTCCCATTTATATACATTTGTAGAATCATTTAGGATTTTTCTTACTTTTGCAATACTTCCTAATTTTTAAGTAGACAAATTACTTGTTTGTTTGTCATTTGAAAAGAAACATATAAAGAATGTATCTTTCCCTTCTGACATAAATAATTTAAAAGCCTGCTGCTTATTCCACTAAAATCTTTATTAAGCAGCGGTAGTCTTAATTTGCTCCTCTTGTATTTATTCCCCAAATGGTAAGAATTAACACACACTTATCTACGAGCATTTTGAACAAATTATTATTTTTTTTTTTTTGTGTGTGCATTTTTCTCTCTGAAGATTACATAACAGTGAATGTCCCTTAATATTTTAGTGTTGTAAAGTTTAAACCCTTGTTAATGGGGTTTCTCAAAATAACTTCCAGTATAATATTTTGGTTTCTGCTGTCCAAATGATCCCTTACCTGTGTATTGTTTACCATTTCAGAATTGTTTGAGACCACAATGTCCGCAAGGCCTCTTTTCTAGATGGCTTCTCTACTAGTTGGGACATGAAATGGTTATTAAAGAGGAACTGTCACCTCCTATAATGTGATTCTTATTTCATTTTTTTTTTGTGTCCCCAAAACAGGTGGAATCACTTTTTTTTTTTTTTTTTTTTTTTTTTTTTTTTTTTCTAAATGTTAATTTTTTTTGTAGAAATGGGCTTCTAAAATGTTACTGAATGATGTCCCATGCTATAACATGTTAAACATTTTTAATCCTTTAACAACCGGCCAATTGGCGCTGTCAGTTAAGGACCACGGAGCATTATTTATTTATTTATTTTCTCCTTCCGTTTCCGGATTCCCCGAACGGCGTACTATGACGTTCATAGTACATCATGGGTCGTTCAGTCAGATTTACCCATGACATACTATGACCGTCAAGGGTCGTCAAGGGGTTAATATCTGAAAAAGTAGAGTTCAAATATTAACACAAACTGATTTCCTCACCTAAACATGTTTACTATGTTGTCCTTTTTTTTTTTTTTCCTCTTCTATAAAGAATCTTCCATCTTGAAATGATTCTTATAATTTTATTCCAAGCCTCTGGTGGAAGAGTATAGGTTTTACCAGTCTAAGAAGGTGGATCGATGTGGTTCTCTGTTTTGTCAGAAAACAAAGCTCTGCTGAGACAGTTTCCCAACTACTAAATCAAATATACATACAACTTTCTTTGTGGTAGACACAAATTGGATGCCTTTTACTTCAACTAAAAGCCATATAGGCAATAGGTCCATTTTTGCCCTCTAAAGTGAACCTTCACCTTGATACAAATTTGAATATTTGGAAACTTCATTATATTTCATATAATTGTGCTGTGCTGCACAAGGAGACTTTCACTTTTCCTGGAAATTAGTGTGAATATCCCCAACATTATACATCTGCTAGACTTTGTCACATAGGCAGTTTTAAAGATAGTTTTAAGTTTTTATAAAGTGACAGGTCCACTTTAAATGATCTATAACTGGGTTAAGCCAGGTGTATGAATAAAGTTGTCTGGACGTCTCACTGTTTATTCAGGATCTCAAGATCATACACAAAGGAACACCTCCTCATAATAAACCCCAACTCAAAGTGATAGTAATTTTTCACAAAAAAGCAGCACAGATTTTCATAGTATTTGGACCATGGAGATTATTTGAATAATCAGAGTTGTAGTACAAGAGTAATTGAATGATAAAGTATCCACCTCCCGTCCCTTTTACCTAGTGTAAGCCACCTCCCCTTAGATGTGGAATCTGGTCCTGAGAACAAACAGATTTTTTTTTGACAGGTTTTTCCCTTATGCTCACTGAAGATTGTCCCTCTCTGCGATCCATCAGGACAGTCTTGCTGCTCTGAGGTGAGCAGTGTTACATCAGTAAAAGGGGTGGGAGGGGGATACTTTTATCATTCAATTACTCTTGAACCACAACTGACAGTATTGAAATAATGCTTTCCATGGCCCAAATACTATGAAGATTAAGCAGAGCTGTTTTTTTGTGAAACATTACTATTATCCCTTTAACTTTAACCTATGCAGAAAATCTTGGTGGCTTCCATGAATCAGTTATGTGTAGACTGGTTCCCCAGACTTACTCTTTAATTGATTCATGATATCATGTTCATGGAGGCAGACATGGTTATTGCAGGACTTTAGAATCCCAGCTCCTCCCACTAAAGTCTTCCTGGTATTTGTCGAATAACCTTATGTAAGTTTGTTCTTCTTACGACTCCATTAGGTTATAAACACTTTGTATGGCTGATTTGTTTTGGCTTACCGTCACATTGCTTAACTCTGAGTGCTGGAGGGGCACCTCTTTGACACAGCAATGAAGTGAATGTAAAGGCTTGGAAAGGAGAGGATTATTCTGAAGTGCATGTTGCCTCTGTTAAATTGACCTGTTTATCAATTGTTTACCTTGATAAAATCTTCCTTGGTGATGTCATCAAAATGATCTTTCTTTAGTAGCTTTGGTTTAACTGGTGTTCCCAGGGACCAATACCAAACCCTTTACTTGGTCTATACATGCACAAATGCATTCCACATGTGATGCTGTGTAATGTGCATGCAGAGATCAACGATGGAGTTTCACCATATGTTCCCCCCTTCTGCTCATACACTATATCCTACAGAATATGGAATAAAGAGATGCTGGTGATGCCTCTCAGTAACACATACTGGTAACAGACTATCAAGATAAGTGTATTCTTATTTAACTTCCTTTTTCTTACATTTAATATGGAACACAGGTACCATGGGGTTGATTCCCATTTCCTGGAAGGCAGGGCACCTCACAAAGGGCAGGGTCTTTGGGGAGGTGACTCCCTTCTCCCGCTCAACCCCTGCCTATAATCTCCCAGAATGCATATGTCATGCAATCAAGCTGGAAGGGCAAGGACATCATCTTGGTTTTTATTAGGCTTTTTCTTGTGTGTGTGGGTTTTTTTTTTTTTTTTTTTTTTTTTTTTTTTTTTTTTCCCCTCCCTCTTGGATATGGGGCTGTATAGTCACCCATTAGGCAGTTTACCATCTCAGGGCTTCCCTGGAGTTGGATTGCCCCGTTTGCTGGTGCACTATGGACCTTTCCTGCCCTCTGGAGGGGATCTTGCTTAAGTGTTCCCTCATGACTGTGTCCCTTAATTTTCTGCCCCCTTCTATGATGGTAACCAGAAGACAACATTTTTAAAGTGTTAGTAATGTCTAAAAAAAAACTTTTTTGCATTTAGAAGAGCTTAAAAAGCTGATCTAAATGCAAAAAAAACAACAACGTATCTCTCAAACTGCTATGGTTTAAGAGATACGGGCGTTTAAAGTTTGATTTCTCCTACTGACAGCTGTAAAGCTGTCAGCAGGAGATCCGTGTATTCAGGCACACGTTTGAGACCATTCCAATGACGGGATTCTTTGTAAGTAACGAGATCCCGGCACTTCTCAAGCGCCACCGTGTCGACCGACACGAATCTCCTGCTGACAGCTTTACAGCTGTCAGTAGGAGACAGCTAACTTTAAACGCCCGTATCTCTTAAACCATAGCGGTTTGAGAGAGACGTTTTTTTTTGCATTTAGATCAGCTTTTTAAGCTCTTTTAAATGCAAAAGTTGTTGACATTACTAACACTTTAAAGGGATAGTAACACTTCATTTTAACTTTATTTTATTTTGTAGGCATTAAAAAAACATGAAGAATGATATAAGTCTTATCTCTCAAACCTTTATGGTTTATGAGATATTCACAAGCAAAGTTTCCCCTCCCCGCCCCTTTTACCTAGTGTAAGCCATCTCTTCTCAGATGTGAGTCTGGTTGTATGACAGGACAGATAACAGAAGGGGACAATTTTCTTTGTATGAAAACAATGAAAGCCCTTCCCCCCTTGACAAGTTTTTCAGCTTTTTCCATTATCTTAATTGAAGATTGTCCCTCTCTGCAGTCTACCTGGGCATCTCCCTTCTGATCTGGTTGAACAGGGGGGGGATACTTTGTTTGTGAATATCTCTTAAACCATAAAGGTTTCAGAGATAAGACTTATATCATTCTTCATGTTTTTTTAATGCCTACAAAATAAAATAAAGTTAAAATGAAGTATTACTATCCCTTTAAGTAACCCACTGAGTTCCTTAGACAACTTTCTGTCCCAGTGTGTGTGCCTCTCCTTAAAGATGCCATTATGAGCACAGTTGTGCTCCTTCACTCTTATGGGTCTCCTTTTATCCTCTTCTATTTAAGGGCTTTGGAGTGAGGATGTCTGCTGTATCTTATTTAATTAACCCTACCTGTGCTAGTGTGGAATTTTAGGGATATTACCTGCTTTGGGGGGGATTATTTTTATTCTCCCCCAACTACTTTGATCTTAGTTTTTATATTCCCTGAAGGTTTTGAGTCTCTGGCAATAGGTTTTTATTGTGCTCTGTTTCTGATGCTACGGCCCCTTTTAAGAACTGGAACCCGCCTGCAGCCATCTTTCTGCCATTGACTTCTATGGTAATTTCTTTGGGACGTAACTCTGACAGTTGTAGCCCAAAAGGTTTACAGAGAGGGTTCTATCTTCTTGTCTACTCGTGATCTATCATCTAGTCCACTATCTGAGGATGGCCGCAGATATTGCTAAGTGACAAACAACACAGAAAACTACAGTAACCAGAATGCCCATTTTGTGGGCTTTTTTCTGATTGGCTGACAAGTTTGTGGTGGCCATTTTACTTGCTTATCCTATGCAGAGGCTGAGTCTCCTTGCTCTCCTCCAGATTTACACTTCATATACCAGATGAGGGCTTTTCAGGGGTTTTATCTTAATTCTGGGCACAATTTCTCCACAGGGCCCTGTCTAGCACTGATCAGGTACCTCAGGATTATCCATATGAACAGAATAGACTGGGTGTTGGCCATTCTGATTGTGCCTTACTGGCCCAGGAGGATTTGGTTTACTGACCTGGTCCCCCAGACAGGATGTATTGCTCCAGGGTCACCTGTGGTAAGAAGATGTGGAGAGACTGGCTGTGACAGCATGATTTTTAAAGCAAATATCCTAAAGCAGAAGGTTTTTTCCAATTAGGTAATATCTGCCATGATTTAGATAAGGAAACCGATGTCTTCCAAGGCATAAATAGGGTGTGGTCTATTTTTTGCAAGTGGTGCACAGACAGTGTGTCTCCACAGGTTTTTGACCTTCCCTTGGTGTTGCCTTTTCTTCAAGATGGAGTGATCAAGAGCCTCAGCTTGAGTTCCCTTAAGATTTAAATTTCAATGCGCTGTTTTCTTCCAGAGATGGATTGCCATTATCCCTGATGTCAATGTTTTTCTCCAAGGGGGGTGGCTCATCCTTCACTCTCCTTCAATGATCCCACTCACCTGTGGGATCTTAACCTAGTCCTGGGTATCTTTGTGGCCTCTTGATTCCATCTCTTTGGGCCAACTGATGCTCAAGATGGTTTTCCTCTTGGCAGTTGTCTTTGTGTGGAGGGTAGCTGAGTTACAAGCTCTGTGTTGCAAAAAAAAACTCCCTTCCTGTAAGAAGTTGGACCTTGATCACTTCCACAGATGGCTATCAGCCTTTCTAAATCTTGAGATCCAGTAGATGCTTGGTACATCCAGTCTGGGCCACACTATTCCTACCTCTTTTACGGGCCTAGGCTTGTATCTATCTTTCACTGCAATCTGATCCTTACTTTCTCTAATTATTCTTCTTATTCTACTTCACCCCCCTTGCTCTTTTTCCTCCCTCCTGTTTTTCCTCATACTTTCCTTTCTATTGTATATTACACCCCTTCCTGTCCAGGGTCTGAGTCTGTCTCCTCCTTGCAGGTATTGAGTATGTATCTCTTCCACATGCCTCAGACCTTTTCTGACTTCCTTTCTCCATTTTCCTTTTCTCCTCCTCTTTTCTATCTTTATACTACAAAACTGGATCTTTTATGGGCTTACTGCCTCCCTTTCCTATTTCGGTGATACATATGTACACATTGTATTCTCTTTGAAGTCATGTTCCTTTTAAATGTATTTACCGAATTTTCTGTAATCCGATGTTGATCTTGTGAAGATCAATAAAAATGTTCTAATACAGAAAAACTCCCTTCCTGGTGTTTCATCATTATAAGGTAATACTTCGTACCTCTCAGGACGTTTCTTCCCAATGTGGTCTCAAAGTTAGACATCAATCAGGAGTTTGTTGTACCTTCCTTTTGTCCTGGTTCTACTTTTGAAAAGGAGATGGATCTACATTTGTTGGAACTGGTGCTCTGCCTTAAGCTCTATGTACACAGTGTTAAGCCTTTTATTGAATCTGTTTTTCATCCCTGAGGGTCCTAGAGCTGGTCAGGCTGCTTCCAAGGTAAAAATCGCCTATTAGATTAAGGCTACCATACACCAAGGAGTCCTCTTAGGGTCTTAGTCCTGGGAGGCTTTTCTTCTCTTTCCTGCTTCTTTTTTTTTTTTTTTTTTTTTTTTTTTGTCTTTTTGTCACATGAATTCTGGGAGATTGTAGGTGGGGGATTGAGCTGTAGAAGGGAGTCTCCACCCCAAATACTTTTGTCTTTTGTGACGTGCCCTGTTCTCCAGGAATTGGGGCTCCATCCCATGGTACCTGTGTTCTACATGAACGAAGGAGAAAAAGATTTTAAAGGTAAGAACACACAGATCCCTAATTTCCAGGTCTCTTTATCAATGTGTAATTTTAATTAATCCTTTGAGTAACAGAGGGGTACCCAAAGCATTGCAACACAACGCGTTGGATACCTCTCTGGCACTCAAAATCATGAAACTGCATATTGCAATCTAGAAATATGCATGTTGTAAAGTCAAAATGCTTTTTTAGGTTGTGCTTAGTTTTTTTTGTTCATCCCATAACTGTCATTGTAGGGAAATGATGGAAGAGTTGCACAGCCTGGACCCCCGGCGCCAAGAATTGTTGGAAGCAAGGTTCACAGGAGTGGGTGTTACCAAGGTAATTTGAATGCTGCTGTTGCCGATTCCCATTTTTGGAAAAAAAATCTTGGAAATTTTACAAGCTAAATGATGTTTCTCTGTCGTCCAATACAGGTTACTGGTAACTTTGGGTAGATGATCAGCCCCTTTAAGTAGGCAGGAACAATTCTGAGAAGTGAATTTCTAGGTGGAGCCTACCTCCTCTCCTTAGTTAGCAGGTAGCCAGTCCCCATCCAGTAAGATTTGTTCCTTGGTGCACACTTTTGAGCCCTGTTGTCTCTAGTTCGTTGTGCTGTGTCTTATCCCTGTTTGGTGTCCGTTGACACTTTGTTGCTATTGTTGGGCTCTTCATGATCTGTTGGTTCATTGGTGCTCTGATGACTTTGGGGGCTTGCACCTGGTCCTTGCCTGTCTTCCCTCCCTGGGAAACTCAATGGTTGGACATCCCAAAGTTACCAGTAACCTGTATTGGATGACAGAGAAAATAGGATTTTAGTCTGATCTGTTAAATCCTTTTCTATTAGTCCATACAGATTACTGGTCTCCCACCCTGTCAAGGGACCATGCTTGGCTCTGCTGTGGCAGAATATGGGGGTCCTTTCGGGTTCATGTTCACAGGAGTCTTTACCTTCTTACTACCTAGTCAATAGTTTTCAAATCTTTCTGGGTGGGGTTTGGCTAGCTGCTAGCTAAGGAGAAGAGGTAGGCTCCACCCAGCATTCACTTCTCAGAATTGTTCCTGCCTACTTAAAGGGGCTGATCGCCTACACAAAGTTACCAATAACCTGTATGGACTAAGAGAAAAGGATATAACAGGTAAGACTAAAATCCTTTATATTAACTTGGCTAGTGATAAAATACTGTGACAGTATACAAAACTGAGTAATTTTATATAGCATTTCTTAATGTGTCCTCTTTTGGGGAATAATCCTGTTTTCTGATAATGCAGTGTGTTTTGGGCCAGGCAAATAGTTACTTAAAATGATAGTAATTTTTCACAAAGCATCTCCAATTAATCTTTAGCTGCCCCAGTAGCTGCCAAAAGACCTGCTAAAAGACTTTCCCAAAGAGCTGCCCAAAAAAAATGCCACAAGACCTGCCACTCCTCCTGATCCAAATGAATGGGTTTCACCAACTAATTTAAACCCACAAATCCCAGAATTCACTGGCAGCCCATGAATTCAAACTGATGTTGAAGGATTTACCCATGATCAGTGTTGCATTAGGTCTGGAATTCCAGAAAAGATAAAGAAAAACATACACACAGTGGTAGTGAAAACTATAACTACTGTATATTAAATATGCATTACAATCAGTTTTTTTATTTGTTTTTGGGGGAAATTGTGTCCCAAACCAATTTGTATGCAGCCCAGTATATTGCCGCCAACCCATCAGCTTTCCTTAAGCAAGTATGGAAGCCCACAGACATCGCAGAATTTAAGCAATTCTGGGCCCTAATAATGGCATTGGGGTTAATAAAAAAAGCCAAGTATAAGATCCTACTGGAGCAAAAACCCCATATGTGATACCCCTATATTCCGCAAGACAATGACCAGGTTCAGATTTGAAGTGATTTTGCACTTCATATAATACCCTGTCCCTCCCAAAAGAACACCCCCAGTATGACAGACTGTACAAAATTTGCCTCCTAATAAATCATTTACAGAAAAAATGTGCCCAAATATATATGCCCCAAAAACAAATTAGTATAGATGAATCCCTAATGAAATATAAAGGCATGTTAGGGTTCAAGCAATATATACCCTCCAAGCTCTCCAAGTTTGGTGTTAAATTTTATAAATTGTGTGAAAGTGCCACAGGCTATACCCAGGCTTTTAGAATGAATGAGGGCAAGGACAGCCAACTTGATCCTCCTGGTTGCCCTGTAGCCTGTGGCACTGTTAGGTGCAATTGCAGGGAGTCACCCAAAAAACTTGTAGAAACAAAACTAAAAACTGGGAAGTCCAGATCTTTGAACTTAACTGCCAGCAGCTCCTGTTGGCACAAAGACAGAAAATATGTCTACATGCTGACCACCATGCATGAGGACAGAACTGTGGCAGTCACTGTTCAGGGCAGGAGAGGGGTACTGAGAAAGCCATTCTACATCAGGAACTATAATAAAAACATGGAGGGAGTTGATCTGTGTGATCAACTAATGCAGCCATACCTCGCTATGAGTGTGTAGTGCATGGTACAAAAAAGTTGCTATCTATATGATGCAGGCTGCAGTACACAATTTTTACTTTTCAAACTGGCAAACCCCGATTCAAAATGTACGTGGTTTGCTACAGAAAGGGAATACGGACAGACACCCACTTACTGTCCTGATTGCCCTTCCGAACCAGGCCTCTGCCTTGGTGACTGTTTCAAGGAATACCATTCAGGCACAATGCATTATTTGGCCACTTTTTTTGAGGGGGAAAAAATTTTATATATAAGCACCCTAAGTTTTTTCCATCTCTGATAATGGAAACGCACATGTTCCCTACTGGGCCCAGTAGCTCCCCCAAACCGTGACAAACCTATGCATATGGGGCATTGCCGTACTCAGAAGATGTAACTCA
This sequence comes from Rhinophrynus dorsalis, assembly GCA_037306005.1. Taxonomy (NCBI): domain Eukaryota; kingdom Metazoa; phylum Chordata; class Amphibia; order Anura; family Rhinophrynidae; genus Rhinophrynus; species Rhinophrynus dorsalis. The sequence goes on from CM074727.1 coordinate 147,286,818, forward strand.
CCACTAATGTAAAGCACTTAAAAAATCTGCAAATAACATCTGATTTAAATCCAGAGCAACACTAAAATATGTGTGGAAAATTATGTTTCTCTGCCTTACTGCAGGTTTTGGGAGGGATTGCTGATAGAGTAGCAGCAAAAAAAAAATTATAAAATGCAAATAGAATGAAAGCCAGGGTTGTCTGTTATTCTACAACATGTACATTTGTGGGTAAAATTCATTGCAGCATTGCCAAACAGCCTGAAATGAGACAAGGCACCAGCTGTAAAAGTAGCATGGCTGTAAAAGGAAACGCACATGTTCCAACTGGGCACAGTAACTCCCCCAAACCCTGACAAACCTATGCATGGTGGGGTATTGTCTTACTCAGAAGAAGGCGCTAAACACTAATCAAAGCAGTTTTTAAAATCTACACCTATCCTGTGCTTGAAATTCACATCAACACTGAATTCTTTACTTGCGTCAAGATTTACGAGGGATTGGTGATAAAATGGCAGTGTAAAAAATTTGAAAACATGCCTAAAATGAAAGCTGGGGGTGTTTACTTTCCAAAAAGTAATCTTAAAGTGGAGCACTTTTACACAGCCCCAAATGAGACATGGCACCAGTGATGCAAGCTGTGAAAATTCAAATGTGAAACTGGAAACACATATGTTCCAATTTGAGCTCTGTTTCACCCACAAACCATGAGAAACCTTATACATGTGGGGTATTGTCTTACTCAGAAGAAGCAGCTAAACACTAATCAAATCCGTTTTTAAAATCTATATGTATCATGTGCTTGAAATTCACATCAACATTGAAGTCAAAGTGTGAAAAACGCTTTTTTGAGTCAAGATTTGTGAGGGATTACTGGTAAAATGTCTGCATGAAAAAATTTGAAAACATACAGAATATGAAAGCCTGGGGTGTCTACTTTCCAAAAATATACACTTTTTGGGGGAAATCTTAGTGGAGCACTGTTACACAGCCCCAAATGAGTCATGGCACCAGTGATGCAAGCTGTAAAAGTGTGAAACTGGAAACGCGTATGTTCCAATTTGGGCCCCGTAGCTCCCCCAAACCTTGAGAAACCTAAGTATTGTTGTACTCAGAAGAAGGAGCTGAACGCTAAACAATGGATATTTTTAAATTTTCAACTATTCTGTAAGTGATATCAACAGTAATATTGCAATGTAAGTGTGAAAACTGCAAAAAAAAACCAAAAAAAAAAAAAAACCAAAATATTACCACAATTTTGAAAAATACTTTTGGGAAAAATAGCTGCATAAAAACTCCAAAATTCTCCTGATCTATTTACCTTCTGTTGTCTAGTTTTCAGAAACCTATATCTTTTTGGGACATTTTTGGTGCTGGCACAGTTAACTAAACTATGATGCTCAAATGACAATTGTTGGAAATAATGGCATCCATCTTGTAATATTTACCTTGTAAATGTGAGAGAGTGATTGAAATACTAGGCATATGGGGTACACTTATATTCAGGAGACGCAAATTAATATACTTAGGGGTATTTTTTTGTAATGCACTAATAGTATGCAAATCCTGACAGGAAAAATGTAAGCAAAAAAATTTTTTTTTTTTTTTTTCCCCCCTAATTTTAATCAAATTAACCCCATCGCGACAATTCACTTACCAGGTGCGTCTCGCAAAAACTGTCACTTGGTGACAGAAGATGTACCTGGTAAGTCCTGGAAGTCCGGGTCTCCGTGTGGCTGCATGCCGTTCAGGGACTCCGAAATCGTTTAGAGTGTAAAAAAAAAAAAAAAAAAGTTAGCTGGGTGTTAAGGTCGCGGCTGTCACTAAGGGGTTAAATGATAAGGTATTCATATAATTGTGGTATCAAAAGAGAGCCCTATTTTTTGCTTAAAAAAAACAGTATATAATTTGGGTGGGTGTACAAAAGGAATTAGAGAAAATATGGTTGAACAAAGAAATAGTCAAAAAAGTCAAAATTGCTCCGGTCCTCAAGTCAAATCGAACTGATTTTCCCAGTCCTTAAGGGGTTAAACTGTTTAAGAAAACAGTTTGTTGCATCATGGATTGGTGGCAGTGGAGTTTGAGCATGAAGTTATAATGCACATGTAGGGGGCCAACAGGCAGCTGTTCACGGGAAAGACTGGATTTCTCTCTTGTCGTTTGCTGCACATGGGGACCATGGGTAAACTTAACCTCTACCATTAGGCAGGCACTTACAATTAATCCCAAAAAGTAAATTCCCACTACTCACCCCTAGTTTGACTAGCAGGCAGAGTCTAGGAGGCAGTGTTTCTTTCCTCCAATGTGGAACACATGAAGCATGTGGTAAAACTCTCTTCCTCCAGAGGGCAGAACACTTCAAAAAAAGGCAAGGCCTCTGAGGATGAGGTTTTCCCACCTGTCTCCCTAGTTTCAAGTGACTTGGCCTCAGGATAAGGTGTTTGGGCACTGCTCTCTTGTGTATTTTGTGTATTTTTGCAGCAGTATCTATAGTGGCTTTTTTTTTTTTTTTGTCCTGCATGCAGTGTTTCCCTTTGTCAGTACCTTCACATGCATGTCACTTTTTTCCTCTCCTAAGTTTGTGTAGAAACGGAATACAATATTAAAAAAAATACTTTTCATAAAGATTAAACCCTTAGTTGACAACATCCAAGTAGCTTGGAGGCTAAAGTTTTTGACTTTTTTCACATGTTAATGCATTCAGATCCTAATTTCATCTAACAGAGTGTGTGTTTCTTACTTTTTAGGGGCCACTAAACAGCGAATCCTCCAACCAGAGTCTTTGCAGCCTAGGTTCTCTGAGCGACAAAGAACTCGAGGTAGGCAAAGAACATCAACAGAGAACACACACACACCTCTTACTAGGGCCCGTAAACCCTGTTGCCACTTCATTGTTTTTCCCTTGCTGTTTGATTCAACATATAATCAGCTAGTCCTGGATGTCACGTCCGGTAGGTAGACATGACTGTCTTTAGCTGGATGACAGGACCTTACTCTGACCACTATACATTGTAATGTTAAGCTTTTAAGGGACTGGATTGGTATGCAACACGTTTCTTCACCTTCTAGTCTTTAACCTCTTAATGAACCATGATGTACCAGGACAGTCATGGGTAAACTTCCCATAAGCAAGTGGTCCTGGTACGTCATGGGTTAAATGATAGCGGTATCATGCTAAACAGGCTGAAACTGAGCTCTCCAGGACCGGAGCACTCATTTTGTCCTTCTCTGTTCTGCGGGTACACGTGATTGCTTCAGGAGCGATCACATGTACCGGCTTTTTCATTCACAAAAATAAGGTGTAAAACACATTGTCTTTGTGACTGCTCTCTGCCCCTCTCTTCCTCTGACTTGCTAAGAGCAACTTTTAAATTAAAATATTTGCTTTTTTTCCAGTATTACACCTTTTCATTCATACTGATACTTTAGTACCTTGGAGATGCTCCTCTTCCAAATGTGAATAAGTGTGTACCATTTACTAATGTTAGGATTATGAATATACAGTATGACATTAAAAATAACTAAAATAACTAAGTGAATTCTGCTGAGAGCTGTTTTGTTCTGGCATCCCCTTGCAGTATTCTATCCCATATCAATGGACTATTGATTTTCTCTGGATGGCAGTAGCTAATGAATACTGTGTGTGTAATATACACGTACACACTCTGATTGGGGGGAACAGGGGTGGTGTATGTTGTGGGTTGTAACAGATTGAACACTATTTAAAATATCGCAGTTTCAAACTTTTGCAGAATTTGATTTGATGCCTAAAATAGTGAATCTGTCCCTGCATTTGTTTCTCAGTATAGAAGGACAGAAGTGCACTTTTCTGTAATTTTAAAAGGTTTCTCTTTAGCAGACTCCAGAGAAGAAACAGAATGATCAGAGGAATCGGAAGAGGAAAGCAGAACCATACGAGACTAGTCAAGGTAATTATGTCTATGCTCTGGCTGTGGATGTCTTCCTCTTTGTACTTCATCCCTCACTTAAAGCCAGGAAGCGGGATCTGAATTGGTTTTCCTCTGTAACCATGAACTATCTGGCAAAGGAGGTGAAACCAACTTTTTTCATATTTTGAGAAATTGTTAAATGCAGCAATTGGTAACAAAGTTGAAAGTAGTGCAGTTTGGGTAAAACAACTGTACTATACAGAACCAGTGAACCACTAAAATATCAGCTCGTGTGTCCTGTGAAGCAGCTGGAGGTGCAGTGGCCATCCTGTTAGTTTTTATTTTTTTTATTTAGATATAGGGCAGTATAGTCCCCCACTAGGCAGGCCATCATCCCTGAGCTTCCCTAGAGCTGGATTGCCCAGTTCTCAGGTGCTTTGTGGACTCGCCTTGTGGAGGTTGGCTTTATGACAAGTCTGTTCCTCATGGCTTAGTCTCTCACTGAGATTTTGCTATGATGGAGAAGATTGGTAAGTGACCCTCTGAGTGTCTTGGTCCACTGGGTCCCATTCTGAGCTACCTTTTGCCCTCTGTGTTCCTATACTCTGCTTTGGCAATCATTATGGGTTTTTTCTCTCTAGGGGCTTTGGAAGTACAGATTGCTGCTGTCCTGGTAGTTAAACCTTTCACTGCTGTTGCTAGCTAGGAGCATTGGGTGCTTTTGAGGGGCTTATTTCTGTTTTTATTTCTTATTTTGCCCTCCCTGGTTTTCCCTGGTGGTTCTGGGTCTTTGAATCTTTTATTGTGAGAGCTGTTAGCGTAGTGACTCCTTTAAGTCTGCTTGCTGTTATCATTGCTGCATTGACTTCTATGGCAAAAACTTCTCTGGGACATATCTATGCAACTGTTTGGGTTACAAAGGTCAGGGATGGCTATATCTTGCCTTCTCATGCTCTTCCATCTGGTCCACTTTCTGAGTTTCCTCAGAACATGCCATGGCCGGAGTAACACACATTGCCAGTCAACGAGCAAGGGAAAAAAAAGACTACAGTTCCCTTAATGCCCATTTCCTGTTTTTTTTTTTTTTTTTTTTTTTTTTTTTTGATAGGCTGACATTCTACTGGTGGCCACCTTCTCTCTCGCTTATACTACGCAGTGGCTGCCTCTCCTCTGGTTTAACTCAATGCATACCAGATAAGTGCTTTTTTATTTGTGTTTTATCTTTACTCTGTGGACAATTTAATCCAATTTTACTAGATTTTGACTCTCTGGGAAATTTGTCACTAAGGTGGGGAAATCAAAGGCTAAGGATGATTCAGGGGCTTTCCTCACCCCTCTAACCCACTAATCCTCATGCCATACTAGGCTTCCAAGGGAATACTCTGGGTCTCTTTCTCCTTTTGTACTGTGGCCCCTACCACTCCTCTGGGTCCCTCCAACACTGACAAAGAGCCTGCATGGGCTAAAACACTACTCTCCTTAGTGGCACAAATACCTTCTTCCGTTTAGGGGGTTCTTCATTCTTGGAAACCTGCCCACCTTCAAAGAGGTTTACCGTGTTTTCAAGGGGCATACAAGTTATTGGGGCATTCTCTGAAGAAGGACTGGACACTTGGGTGATGAGGATATGGCTTCTTCCTATTATGAAGATTCCTATGAGGCTGATCTGGTCTGTTCGGATAAGGGGCTCATCAAGAAGGTACTGGAGACACTTCAGGTTTCAGATGCTGCAGATGGGGGATCTCCCTTTCCAGACAATGTCTTGAGCTAATCCTTATGGTGAATGGAACACTCTTCATAAGATACTTGCCTTAATAAATGCTTCTCTGATCTATACCCTTATATGGCTGAAGCTTTGGTGCACTGGGCTTCTCTCCCTGGAGGACACGGTAGTTTCAAGGACCCAGCTGATGAGAGCCTTGTCTCCTTGCTCAAGGCCAATTTTGCAGCTGCTGGGGCTGCCTTAAGGCCTGTTCTTGCCTCCACCTGGATCAGTAGGGCTTTTGCCATCTGGGTTGAATAGCTGTTAAATGCCTGCTGATATGTCTGTGGAGAACATGTTTATTTTGGTAGCCAGCATCATGGAAGCTAATGCCCACATCACTGAAGCGTTGTTTGATGCAGATAGGGTTTCTGCTTAGTCATAAGTTCTTTTTCTTTTCTGCACACCGCACCATCTGGCTCAAGATTTTCTCTGAGGACCAATCCTCTAAGAAGTCTCTGGTGTCCTTGCATTTTCAGGGCGAATCTACCTTTGAAACAGAGAGTGATGCTGCTGCTGGTAAGATCACTTTGTTGCCTCCACTTTCCCCAAAGTGTTCCTTTCTTGTGAAGAATGCATGTGGCTTTTGTCTCCCCCCTTTCAGTCTTGGGCACAGAGGGTGCAAAACCCTCAAATCTCTCAATAGTGCCCTGCCTTAAAGCTCAAAGACCTGGCAAGGTCTGGTTTATTTACTCTATTGTACAATAAACTTGGGTTATTTACTCTAGAGTATATGAGCGGTCAGTACAACGATCTCTGTGGTGTGAGCTATTCATTCCAAGCCCTGATTAAGTGACCAGTGGACACACCTTGAGATTAGAGGAAAGGAGGTTTAGACTTCAGCAGAGGAAGGGTTTTTTGTTTTTTTTTACAGTAAGGTCTGTTAAATTATGGAATTCCTTTCCCAAGGAGGGAGGTGGTTATGGCAGATACAGTGGAGAAGATTAGATAAATTTCTTTCAGAAGGGAACACACAGGTTTACGCTGAATATTAGTAGGCAAATCAGGATGGTCTGATAAATGATTAACTTATGTGGTAGCAGGATAGCTATACAATTCTCATGTGAGGCAAAGGTTGAACTTGATGGACTTGTGTCTTTATTCAACCTAATTTACAATGTTACTACTATGTTACAAAGTGATAAGCTACAAAGTCTGTCTGGCAAACCAACCTCCGCATGACTTGTGGAAGCCAGGTCAGTTGTTCCCTGTAGGGGGCAGTTTCTTCCTCTTTCAAGATGCCTGGGCATCTTCCGTAACAGACCATTGGGCTTTTGTGGGTGGTATCAGTAGGGTACAGGGTAGATCTCAGATACCCTTCCTCATGTTGCTTCTTTTCCTCAAAGGTTCCAAGGAATCCAGAAAAGGCAGAGCTGTTCCATGTAGCCGTGGCCAGTCTACTGGAAAAACAGGTGCTGGTGCCAGTCCTAGTCCAAGATTACTTTTCCTTTTCGTGGTTCCCAAGAAGAATGGCGGCTGCCATCCTATTCTGGAACTCAAGAGCCTCAAACAGTACATGTTTGCTATGCGATTTAAAGCGGAACTACCACCTAAACACACCTTTAGCTTAAATAACTCCCCATCTGTCTACTAGCTGCTTAGTAGCACTAGTCGCCAGAATTATTACCTTGACAAATAGACTTAGCCTTTCTTCCCGGGCTGACAGCATCACGGAACACAGACATCTTGCCATAATAACGTACATGTGCCTGCGATGTCCGTCCCAGCTGGGTCTAGGAGGTGTTGCTAGGAGCTGTCCAGCTCCAAAAGGGACTGACATCTCGGGCGTGTGGACGTCATTATGGCAAGATGTCCGCGTTCTATGATGCTGTCAGCCCGGGAAGAAAGGCTAAATCTGTTTGTCAAGGTAATAATTCTGGCTACTAGTGCTACTAAGCAGCTAGTCGCCAGATAGGGAGTCATTTAAGCTAAAGTTGTGTTCAGGTGATCCACTTTAAGATGGAATCTTTGTGGTCTTTCATCCCAGCAATCATCACAGCAATGTGCCTAGAGGAGTGCCTCGCCGACCTGGATCTTGGGACGTATACTTACACATCCCGGTCTACCAGGACAGCCAACGCTGCCTGTGTTTTTTTGCTTTCAATTGAGCAGAAGCTCGTGATCCAGTCATCACACCAGTTCACATTCAAGGTATAGAAAATGTTCTGGTGGACTTTCTCAGTTGTTAAGATGTTAGACCCAGGGAACTGGGAGCTCAATCCAGGGCCCTTCTATCTGATTGCTCAACACTCGGGGATGCCAGCAATAGACCTCATAGTGACCAGGGTGAACAGGAAGTTTCCAACGTTCTGCTCACGCAAGACATCCTCTGGCTTTCGCAGGAGAATTTTTAATTTATTTATTTATAAATAACCTGTGCTATGTGTGTCCCTCCCTATTCCTCTCATTCCCAGGGTGAAACGGAAGACCATAATGGACAGGGCACTGGTCATATTGATTTCTCCAATCTGGCCCAGAAAGGCATGATTTTGTAGACTTGGTCAGCCTGTCCATTCAGGATCTGATTTGTCTGCCACCCAGACTGCATCTGTTGCTCCAGGGTCCTTTGTGGTATGAGGATGGGGTGAGACTGGCCTTAATGTCATGGCTCTTGAGGCCACCATTCGTAATGAGAAGGGATTCTGACAGTTATCTCCACCATGATACAGGTGAGAGAGAGAGAGAGAGAGGTGTTTTTTGTAATGCACGAACAAGAACATGTCCCCACAGGTCTTTGACCTTCCTATAATGCTGTCCTCCTTTGAGGATGGCGTTGACACAGGTTTTTCACCTAGAGTTCCCTCAAGGTTCACATCTCAGTGTCTGGGGAGGGGGGATTGCTATCATCCCAGATGTGAAGATTTTTCTGAAGGGGGTGACTTGCCGGTTTCTTTTTTTTTTTTTTTTTTTTTGCATCCCACACCATCGTAGGATCTCCACCTAGGCTTTTCCATTTTTTTAGAGGCTCCAGTACGAGCCTCTAGTTTCCATCTCTGTATGTCTTGCAAACCTCCATTCCTAGTTTTTATTAAGGTTGTCTCCGAGTTCCACATCAGTCAGGAGATTGTTGTGCCTTTTCTTTTTCCTGACTCTGCATCTGCTCAGGAGAGAGATCTACATCTTTTGTACTTAATGCTGAACCTTTTTGTTAACCCTGAGGATCTTAGGGCGGGTCAGGCAGCATCCAAGGTAACCATTGCCTTTTAATTTAAGGCTACCATATGCCAAGTACATTCCACCAGTTCTGTTGGTCCTTTTTTGCTGGTATCATGGGGACGCGTGAGTGGTCTTTTCCCTTTACCCTCCCCAGGAATCTGTTTTCTTTATATACCCATGGTACCTGTGTTCAATATTGGAGAAAATAGGATTTTAGTGTTCTTGCCTGTTAAATGCTTTTCTCTTTAGTTCATATGGAACACAGGTCTCCTACTTAAAAAAGAGACTTACTTTCCCAGCAGAGGTGTCTTCTTAGGGTTAGTCCCGGGAGATGGTCTTTTCTTCTAACCCACTTATATTTTACTGTGGCTTTTTTGTCATATGAACTCTGGGAGTTTGTAGATGGGGGCTTTAGCTGGAAGAGGGAGGGAGTATTCACCATAAAGATCCTGTATTTTGTTATGTGCTCTGCCCTCCAGGAGGAGGGACTCAGCCCCATGCTACCTGTGTTCCATATGGACTAAATAGAAAAAAAATTAACCGGTAAGAACAATAAAATCTAATTTTTTTGTCCCTTCAATGTGTTTTGAGACCTCTGAAGAATTTATGAGGATTAAACACTCCATTTAAATTTTTGGAAATTCGTGTTCCTCATAATGTGGTGGGTCTGTCCCAAAATTGCCACCCTTTGAATTGTGCATATGACCCTGTAGTCCAAGAGATGGAAGTGTCATGGGTTACACAGTCTCCTATAAGGAGGAAGGGCACTCTGCAAAGCAGTCCCACACAGATGTTAGACCCAGGGACTCAAAATATAAGGATGGGGAAAGCAAAACTAAACCCACCAAATTTGCTTCAACTTCTTCAAGCAAGGGGGTACTCTCTCGTCATTAGGGGGAGACTGATTGTTCCAGTTCTTAATGGGGTAGTTCCCCATATCAAACTCATTTGTTACCTCCCTAGATAGGTTAATTGGTAAATGTTTTAATGGATCCATCACATAGCCTGGCTAAGCATCCTAGGCTGATGGACCTTCCTCAGGAACATGTTCTTTCCACTTTTTCGGGCACACCTTCTCCCGAGGATGAAGGAAACGTTCTCTGCAAGAATGCTGACCATTTTCATTTCTCGTGTATCTATCATCTAGGGATGAGGATGATTCTGACTTGTTTGAGCCTTTAATTGGGGCTATTTTGGAGGTTCTGTGGGTTTCAGATGGTGTATCCCAGGAGGGGGTCGGGTCGGTGACTTAGCTTTTTAAGAGCAAGAATAGTCTGTCCTTTCCTGTAAAGGTGAAACTGGACCAGATTGTTCATGATGAATAGAGATTATAATATATATATATTTTTTTCTTCTTCTTCTGACCAGGCTTTTGCTGTACTGCAGAAATTTTCCAAACTTTAACCCTTTCCTTTGGATAGGTTTAACCTCTGGTCTGTTGCTCCAGAGTTAGATTCCGCAGTATCCCGGCTTTCTAAGCATGCTACTTTACCAGTCCAGAGAGCATCTCTGCTTTGGGATTCTACTGACAAACTGGAATCTCTTACCAGATAGCCCCTTGGTCCGAAAATAGCAGTCTTACGAGGCGCCTTTGCATCTGTGATGGAAGCTTGGCTGAGTCGACTCTTGCATACTATCCAGGACGACGTTTCTAACAAGGTGGTTTTGACTTTGGGCTGTCTCGTCCAGGATGCCATGGTTTATACTTGTGAGGCAGCTTTAGCCAAGATGGTGGCTAAATGTTCTGCTATCTATGTGGTGGCTCGCCATACTCTGGCTCAAACTCTAGAATGTTGATTCACCATCTAACAAAGCTTTAGTGTCTTTACATTTTAATGGATAACTTCTGTTTAGTCCTGAACGAGATTTGATGATCAGTCAGACCTCCGGTGCTGCTCTGCCTGTCTGTAGAGGGATGAAGGGCATTCAGTGTGTTGACATCTTGCCTGGTTTGTTGTTATCTGGGCTTTTTCATCTGTTATATTCTCTGTACCTTTTCTGGCTTTGTGAATTGAACACTGAGTGGTGGAACATGAGAATAGTGGGAGGAGTATTTTTATAGTGTGTCCTGCCTCCTTAAATGAGACCAGTACCCCATAATCCATGCATCAGTCTATGGATTTATCAGTAAGTAAAAACAATTTTTTAAAAAGTGTTTTAACTATGCCAGAATGTAAAACTGAATGTTGCACTGTGTAATAAATATTCTTAAAGGGACAGTAATGTCCCAGGAAAAAGCTTTATAGTTTTGTAGTGCTTAAAGTCTATATGCAACAAATTCTATCTCTCAAACCGCTTTGGTTTGAGAGGTATTCGTACTCAAAGTTCCCCCTCCCTCCCCTTTCTCTGACGTCAGTGCTGTGCTGACTGCAGGGGTATCCTGTCCGGGGACCAACCAGCGGCTCTGCAGCAGAGCCGAAATCGTGTTATTTCCAAAGAATTACTTCCTTGGAAAGGTCTACAAAGTGTGCCTGGTTTGCAAGCACACTTTGTAGACTATTCCAACGAAGTAATTTGTTTTAAATAACGCAATTTCGGCTCTGCTGAAGAGCCTCCTCGAGTTGGCCAACACGGATCTCCTGCTGTCAGCTTTACAGTTGACAGGAGAAGGGGAGGGAAGGGGTAACTTCGAATAGAATATCTCTCAAACCATAGTGGTTTGAGAGGTAGGATTTGTTGCATATAGATTAATTTTTTTAACCAAAACTATAAAGTTTTTTTTCTGGGACATTACTGTCCCTTTAAGACATCCAGGCAGGCTGTAAATGAAATAATCATATATATTTTTTTATATATATATTTTAGGGAAGAACACGCCTAGAGGACATAAAATTAGTGACTATTTTGAGGTAAGCGCCTATAGCCCCAATCTAGTGTGGTGGGAATTAAGAAAAGAGATGGGACTGAGTAATGCATTTGCAGGAATTCCTTAACCCTTTGAGTGCCAGAGATGTACGCAACACATCTCAGAGCAATGTGTTTCGTACACCTCTGGCACTCAGAGGCTTAATATGAAGTGACAATTATCAAATGGTTCTTGAGGTTTTACAGTGGGTAAAAAGAGCAAACTGATTTGTACCAGGAGACATAAATTTATTTTGGATTTGAAGGGGAACTACTTTGTTTAAATATTTAAGTGTTGGAATAGTTTGTAAAATATGTAGATTAATATTAACTCATTCATGATTGGTGATGTGCCAGGACTGTCGCACATTACCGTCGGATGGGTGACAGTCCTGGCACTTCATGATTGCAGCGAGCCTCAGGGCGATCTGTGATCATGACGGGCAGGCTGTAACGGACTGCTACAGAACTAGAGTTCGGCCCTTCCCAGTTGAGCCAGTACGTGATCACTTCTAAAACACACATGTACCGGTTGAGCTTCTTAACCCCTTAGAAGCTAGAGCTTTTCGTCACTTGAGGACAAGACTGATGCACAAAAATGTATTGTATTACAAGGCTACAGCAGACTGTCATGTAAGTGATCCCGGTTATGGGTTTCTCATCGACTGTCTGTTGCAAGTTGAGGGAAGCAGGAAATGCATGCAGATCTAAAATGAAAATCTGCAAATGCATACTTTAATTTCAAAGGCATATAGACATACAAGGCCTCTGTATGAAGGACTACCAAGGTATCATTCTAGTAAACTTCTTTACTGCTGTTTAATTTTGAGACAATTTCATTCTAACAGTTTTTTTCCTTTTCCTCAATCTTTATAATTGAGAGTCATTTTTCACTAAGATTTTATTTAAAGGCATACCAAGAAAGGGGGAAAAAAAAGTCTGTTATAACTTTACATATTACATCCCTGAAGTATAATCCTAAATTTGCTTTTTAACGCATATGTAAATTGTACTCTTCATATATTTTTAAAGTGGACCTATCACCTTGTTTCAGTTTTGCACATCTGAAAACTTAATTCAAAGCACTTGTAATCTTGGCACTTGACACCCTCTTACCCTGTTGTCTGTCTCCTAGTGCCTATTTAGACTGTAGGCTACTTGGGGCAGAAACCTCTCTCCTATTGTTTCTATGAATGCAACACTTATTTTATTCCCTTTTTATTGTAACGTCTGTAAGGAGCTGCTTTACCCTGTGTGACACCATATAAATAGACATACATACATACATACATACATACAGTCATTCATTCAAAACTACCTGTGTGCCATGTTAACCAAAAGTCCAGCAAATGTATAATTTGGGAAATAGATGCACTTCTTTCTGGGGAAGACTAAGTATCTCATGGGGCAGCAAAGCGCTTCATTTGCATATGAAACATCACTGAAAAAGCTACATTAGCATATGAAACGTGACCAAAAAAAGCTAATAAAGCTTTTTAAAAATCACTGGCACAGCAGGGTACCGCATTCGACACATACTGGCATGCGATTAAATATGTGAATATCTCCTTAAGTTACATTTTCTGTTTGTTTTTTGAGAACATGACACAGGCAGTTTTTAATTATGTTTTCAAATATGCACACTTGAATCAAGTTTTCGGATCAACTTAAATGTTTGTACTGGGGAAAAAAATAGCTGAAGCCAGTTAATTGATTGTGGTTAGAGCCAACTGTTTTTGAAATCTGATGTTGTAATCCTATCTCGGCCCATTCACAGATAATACTGGATAATGAATGGCAGCTCTTAACAGGAAGGAATAGCTACTCCGTCAGGGCATAATTAAAGTGATAGTAATGTCCAAAAAAAACTTTTTTGCATTTAGAAGAGCTCAAAGCTGATCTAAATGCAAAAAAACGTATCTCTCAAACTGCTATGGTTTAAGAGATACGGGCGTTTGAAGTTTGATTTCTCAGCAGGAGATTCGTGTCGGTCGACACTGTGGCGCTTGAGAAGTGCCGGGATCTCGTTACTTACACGGAATCCCTTCAATGGAATGGTGTAAAACGTGTGCCTAGTGTTCAGGCACATGATTTAGACCATTCCAATAAAGGGATTCTGTGTAAGTAACGAGATCCCGGCACTTCTCAAGCGCCACAGTGTCGACCGACACGAATCTCCTGCTGACAGCTTTACAGCTGTCAGTAGGAGAAATCAAACTTCAAACGCCTGTATCTCTTAAACCATAGCAGTTTGAGAGATGCGGTTTTTTGCATTTAGATCAGCTTTTTGAGCTCTTCTAAATGCAAAAAAGTTTTTTTTTTTGTTTTTTTTTTTATAGACATTACTAACACTTTAAGACTAGATTTTAGGCTTCAGGAAACAGAATTTTTGCACATGCTGGAAGTATAGGTTTATATGTGTACGTAGTCATCAGATTATTTTTACGTGTATTATTTCACTCCCAATCCATCTTTGTGATGTCACACCCTTCTCCTTAGAACACCTGATACAATAAGTGATTCTCATAATGGTGTTGCCATTGGCAACCCTATAGTGATCTGCCTAGTGAGACGTCCCAGTTTCCAAGTCGTGAGTACTGAACAATGGCTACAAAAAAGCAATTACTCAGGACTTATTTCAGTACTTAAAACAGGGAAATGCCTCATACAGTAGGTTGCCTTTGACATCGTAGCTCCTTTAAGGTGGTAGACCAGCGAACCCTTGCCATGGGCAGTGGAGCGATGTCACAAAAAGGCGAGGGGGGGGGGGATTACATATTTAATGACTACCCAGATGTAGAGTAAGAGATGATCCACTTTCTTAATATGCTATCTAATTAAAGTCTTACAATCTGATTTATAGATTTCTTTCAAAATTAATTCTCTTTGCTTTTGACTTTCATTCCAAATCATTTGGATTTCTATGTTTATGCAGTTTGCTGGGGGAAGTGGGCCAGGGACAAGTCCAGGCAGAAGTGTGCCACCAGTTGCCCGATCCTCACCGCAACATTCCTTATCAAACCCTTTACCGTTAACGGTAAGAATTCCCTCTTACCAAACCTGATTTTCTTGCGTCCAGTTGGGGACACAGGTAGCAGGTTCCCCCACTAGGAGGCAGGGTATTTAAGTTAAATGTAAGAGTAGCAACTCCACACACTCTTCTGCCCTACGTTACCCCTACACTCTGGCTGCTCAATCTTCACCACATTCCTTTTCAAATCCTTTAACGTTAATGGTAACACTTTTCATTAAATAAACATGTATCTTTTTCCTTTCCTCATACTTCATATGGTGTGAGTTGTGACAGCAACTGTGTATGCTGAGGTTTTGTTTAGCTGAAATTTCACTTGCTTAAAATGGCTTTTTCTTTCCATGACTAAGTTCTTCGTGTTCAAAAGAAAAGTGGTGTAATTCTTGGACAAATACACTGCATCCTAGGGGAGAAAACAATCTATTGATGTTTAAATTAACTTTTAACTTCTTGAATGCTAGCAAGATCTCCGTATTCTTCTGCAATGAGCTGGATATCTCTTTAGCATTCTACAGTTTAAAACGTTGTTTAAATATATATTTTCTTTCCCCCATGATGCAGATGGCTTGCAGTGGAATTATTCTGGATTATACAGTTGCTCCATCTTTATCACTGGATCTTACTGAATGTAATGGTAGTTTTCCATAATGGATATGGTGCAGCGGTTTTGTTCCAGAATTGCTCCAGTTTGCATGTGATAAATATGCTGCTTGGTGTTTTATTTAACTGAAGATACTGTGTGCTTCATAAAGAAAAAATAATCTGTCGCTCTTGTAGAGTCAGCAAGGCAGCCCTCCTTCCACTGTACCAGTGAACCTAGAGCATTCCTGCGTATCCCTTAAACAGATTTCCGTCCAGCACAGGCACACACAGGTGAGCTTGCTTGTAAGGCTGATGTGTGATTTGTTTGTATGTTTTTACTTGAAATTTTTTTTTTTTTAATAAACCTTTTTATTAAAAATTAAATTTCTGACCACAGAATGCAATGTTAACTGTTACTTTTATTCCTTGTGTTTGTGTTTTTTTTTTTTTTTTTTTTTTTTCTGTATTTCTCTTGCTTCCACTTGGGGGACACTGGTAACGTGGGGTAAATTGCTCTCTTCCGGAAGGCAGGGCACTCATGGGTTAACCATTTGTAAGAAACTTAAACGGGATGCACTTCTTCTTTGATTACGTTATTCCTCCGGCTCTGCTTAACCCTCCATTCGTTTTTGTCTGGTTCAGTTTTTTTTTTTATTACCCATCCTCCCTCTACGCAGTGCCTTACTTGGAGGCATAAGTGCTGATTCTCCATTGTGGCGGGCTCTTTACTTTCTTCTGTGTTCTTTTTCCTGAGGGTACAGAGTCCTTCCCTGAGGAAGCAGGGCACTCGAGAGAGAAAACCCCTCCCACTTCCTGCCCCATACACCCCTTCACACAGTAGAGCTTAGAATTTTGAATTACTTTGGTGGGGGAATTGCTTTTCTACCTTTTATATGCTGGAAGGAGTTTCTCCCTAGGACCATTGTCCTGTCCCACGTCCCTTGGGGACTAATTTAGCAAGGGACAAAGAGAGAAAATTGCTACCATTTTGGGGTGTGCAAGGTTGAGAACAACCTTCCTCACACATCTCTTCCATGGTACCTGGGTAGTTGCATCACAAACCTCTACAATCGCAGGGGCGTACTGAGTATTTGGACTGTGACTTCTTCTCTTGGAGGAGCATATACAGCTTTTCCTATGGCTCCTCATGGAGGATAATCTGGATTATTAGGGACAGTGCATATACATTTGCATCTATATATATTTGTTTTCGAAGTGATTTGAAAGTTATACATACTATAGTTTTATTTCACCTCAATGTGCGAACACTACTAGTTGCAGTATAGTGGTAATGTTCTTAATATTTCTGTGGTG